>PNRQ01000230.1:0-56802 GCA_003439915.1 Trichoderma atrobrunneum | reverse complement strand
CCACGTCCACCGCGAGAGAATCCTCCGCGACCGCCTCCACGACCGCCGAAGCCACCACTACCGCGCGAGCTGCCTCCCGCGCGCTTAGGCTTGGGCGCTCCCGGAGGGGGCTTGGGCTTGGGCAAGAACTTGTCGAGGGGCAGGAGCTTCTCGGGGGCGATGTAGAACTTGTCGCCCTCCTTGAAGGAGGCGGCCTGGATGCCCTCGGAGGGCTTGACGGTGAAGAAGACCTGGTTGATGGGGCCGAGGACCTCGTCGACTTTGCCCACGGCCGTCTTGTTCTCGAGGAAGATTTGGGCGTTGAAGTGGGGGACTTTGGGGTTGATGGACTCGCAGACCATTTCGCCCTCGCAGGCGTGGACGAACTTGCCCATTTCTGTTTGAGGAGGAGAGATGTTAGCTGGGTGTTGTCTTTGGTTGTTTGAATGTCTTTGTTTGCTGATTGTCTCTCTCTCTGTGTTGAGGGCTGGCTACTGGGTCTTTTTTTCTTTCTCTCCTTTCAGTTTGAAGCCATTGCCCATTGCCATTCTCAAAATTGAGCGACAAAAACCTTGGTTCAATCCGAAAAAGGCGTAACAGAGAAAGAGAAGCGCCAATCGCAACGCCTTCTCTCCATCCAAGAGAATTTTTTCAAAAAGCCAACCACCAGTAGAAGCAAAGCCTCAACACCGCCGCAAAAGAGAACAAAAAAACAATAACAAAAACAATCAAAGAAGAGAGAACAATTCGGCATACCTAGAACCTGCGCCGGCGGGCCCATGTCCCTCTGCTGGAATCCTCCCCGTCCGCCTCGAAAGCCGCCTCCAAAGCCGCCTCCAGACCCTCCACGACCACCACCGCGAGACCCGCCTCGGAAGGACATTGTGTGTATTGCTGGAATTATTTATTTAAGAATCGAAAATGAGTGATTGGACCGGGCGGGAGAAAGAAAAAAGAGGCCAATTGTTGGGGGCCTGTTTTCTTTTGGCGATGTCGTCGTCGCTGAAACTTTTTTTTTTTTCCTAGAGCGTCTCCAATGAATGGTGTTGAAATTTTTCGGCCAAAGGCTGCTTGCTTGGAGCAAGCTTGTTCGATTGAGGGGATTTGATTGGCTGGTGCGGAATAATGTTCCAGCGGGTTGTGCGTGGTGGGGCGGGACGATGTACTCAAGTACCTTGTACTGTACATTGGTACATGCAGGTTCATGTGAAATTGCTCACAGCAGTGTTTGTGTAGGAGAGTCTGTGAACGTGTATAACAAATAATAAGAGACTGGCATTGAGAGATTGTAAGGCTTGCTGCTACCTAAGGTATCAATCTACTTTTAACAAAACATTCAATTCCATCAAATGGCAAAAAACTGCTAGCTGAACCACGCATGGCGAGCTACGGATATACCTAACGAGTGATGCGGTCCTCAAAATCAATTTGCATCAACCAAAAAAGCAATGGAAAACACAAACGCCCTCAGCTGATACAACAACACACCATTGCTCTTTTCTGCATCCCTTGACTCATTCACAATCCAACACCAAAAACACATTGTACAAAAACACAGATACAAAACAGGTATCAAGAAATGGTATCCAGATATCGACGTATATCCATTTCCTCGAGGACAAATGAAAACCACACAAGGGAAAAAAGAGAGATAAATTCGCATCCATCACATGTAAATCAAATCGGGCTTAAGGAAAGCTGCCAGGCATCGGCAGGTCCGACACCGTCACTGAACTAGCCGCTCGCTCATCGTTGATTCCACGAACCGGGTTAAGACCACCCACTGGCTGTGCAGAGTCTCCCTGGCCGGGGAGAACTTGCAGTCCTGACTCATCAGGCTGTGCCTCAGATCTGGGGATCGCGTCCGGGGAGAGAGCTCCTGCGCCTCCGACATTTTTGTAGTGTCCACCATTGATATCGTTCGTCTCGGCTCCCCCAGCTACACCGTTGATAGCGGCTGCATTTTGTTGCTGTTCTGGACTAAGAGCTCTGTTGCCGGTAACGCCGTTGACCGGCTGACGAGTGCCGGGGATGATAAGTGGCGTTACAAAGACGTTTCGATGATGGCTTTGGCTCTGATCCACTGGCTCGCTTGTGTAAGGGTTGACGCCGTCGACCTGTGCCTCGTGGTCGGCAGCAACTGCTTGTGCATGCACGTTTGATATCGGGGTCTCGCCTCTCTGTCCGTACTCTGGATGGCCTTCGTCGTGGTGTGTCAACCTATCCGGAGCATAGGCATCCGTGCCTGATCCTGGTATCGCAGTTGCTGCAGCAATCACCCCGGCTTGTGGCTCCTGGCTGGATCCTACGCTAGACGGGGATTGAGGCACCTGTAAGCCTCGTTGTGCATTGACTTGTATATCGGATGGGAACCGCCCACCTGGTTGGGGTCGCCGCGCGGCTATGTCTGCTCGAGGTCCTGGCGTGACGTCTTGCTCGGTCGCAGTAAATGGCTCCTCGTCTTCTTCCTCATCGAGCCCGTCGCTGCTAGCTGACCGGTGCGATGATCGGCTCGTGCTTCGCCTTGAGTGAGATCGCACAAATGCCGTTCGCTCCTCTGGGGATGTTTCCGTCAGGGCCCTGATGTCCTCGTACCAAGCCATCATCGTATCATGGCTCTCGGCTCGGAACACCCAGGTGTGGCCTCGGTGCATGGCGCCAGTCTGTCGTCCTTTGAGAAGAAACTTGTTGGAAGGGCCTCCTTCGCTGGAGCGGGATCCTAGCTTTTGCTCCGGGAGATAGAGGGACATTATGGGGGCCTGAGCTTTGTCTGCCGACTTGAATTCGTGAAGATGCGTTGTCGAAAGTACATACCTACCATGAACGGCGTTAGAATTTACCTCGTTGAGAGAGATGGCATAGAAATAGATATACTGCCAGTACATGAAGGGGGAAACTCACCATCCTGCCGTATAACTCTTCAAGTACTTGCTCTTGCGCTCCAGTAATCCGGCGCGGATTTCTTGTGCTGAGAGATGGTCTTGACCTGGATAATGAATCTGCTCGGCCGAGCGCAATGGCATGCTAGGGTTGACCACTCGGTTATCGTTGGCCACAAAGTGCTCCCACTCCTGATCCTTGGGCATCGCAATTGGTCCATCGCGGAGTTCTCCGACCACACTGTGAGCATTGTCGGCCTCACGCTTGAGGATACCAGCGTAGGCATTGTAGGCCTTTTGAATTTCGCCCACAATGATGGATTCGAGCTCGCGTCCTGAGCCCTCGAGGTTGAGATAGGCTTGATGCAGGTAGTTTTCCTCATCGATCTGGCGCTCAATCTGGCGATCGACCGCCAGCCTGAGGAGGTATGGATCCTGCTTGCCCGTCGTTGCGGAGGTGTCCATCTCGTTCTTTCCCAGCGCTTCGGAGAGGACCTTGACAGCCTTGCCGGTGCCGTCCATTTCTTTTTCGACAGAGTTCTTGAAGTCACCGGCCAGGTGTTTAATTTCCTTGATTTTCTGCTGCAGGTCGCTTCTCAGTCCAGTAAGCGCTAGGATGACATCCTCTTCGATTTCCTTGGCCTTTGTGGCCTCTTGAAGGGCTTGCTTGTTATAGTTGCGGATAATCTGAAGAGCATCGTCGATGCCGGCGGTTTGGAGGAACGAAGTCGGGTTCGAAATGTTGTTGGCCACGCTTGAGAGCTTGGCAAGCGACTTGGACTTTTGCTCATAGTGGGACTGTACCTCACGATAGTATGCGATGAGGTCTTTCAGCATTTTTCTCCAGGCTGTCGAGTGTCATACAATGTTAGCGTCAGATGATACAATTCAACGGCCGCAATGCGCCGAGTCGAGTCTGAGAAGGGGGAAGGGTCAAACATACTCTGGAATCTAGCAGCGAGCACATCGGTGGGATTGCCGTTTGTGGGAACCGGGCAGAAGAAGGCGCTGTGCAGCTCGTCGGGATCTGTCGCAGTCTGGAGGGCAAGGCTCTTGACACTGCCAGCTCGTGCGCTGCGACGGCTGCTGGATCGCACAATGCTGCCGGTGCCACTGCGCCGCAGCGAAGCCTTCTTCTTCAGCGTATTGCCTCTCTGAGGTAAGGCTCGATCATCGCCAGCCGCATAGCTGTTGACCGAGTTGGAGCGCTGCATGGCCGATGGCCCGGCGGCCGCAGTGGCAGACATGACTGGGGGGCTTTGGCCACGGGGGCCGTCGATGATGGAGCTCCCGCGCCGGCTGGCGTCCCACTCCTCGTTGAAGCGCCCAGGAAGAGGACTCTGGCGTCTCTGAGGCGAAGCGTTATTCGAGCGTCGGCCGGCTTCGAGATACGTGGGCTGGGGTTGGTAGGAGAGAGGTCGCCTCCCCTTCTGTGACGTCTGGTAGGGTGAGCTGGACGGCTGTCGCTGCGATTGCGACTGTGACGGGACTTGCTGCGGTTGCAGGTAAGAATTGAGCTTGGGCCCAGAGTTCAGATCAGGAGAAAGACGAGTCAATGACTGGGATTGAGGTGGGTGATCCATTGCGACGATGGTTAGGAGAGAAAGGCGAGTCGCAGCAGAGCAGGGCAAAGCAGAGCAAGGCCAAGCTGAGCTGAGCTGAGCTGAGGAGGAGAAGGAGGAAATGCAGCAAAAGAAGGAAAGCAAGCTCCGAGCAGCCGCGCCGCCAAATAATTATAGTTTGCTTCTAATCTGAATGCCAGCCAAGTCGGCGCCAGACCAAGGTTTTCGCCTCGCACAGAATTAGCGAGTGACGACAGCTGGGACGATCACAGCAGCACAAAGAGGCGTTGGTGGGGAGGGGAAGGTTGAGAGATGGTCAACGTCAATCGGCTTTGACTGACGCAATGGCAGTTCGAGGTGAGACTTTTTGGGCAGCCAAGCAGGTTTTTAGCGCCGTGAAACAAAACAAAAAGGGCAGAATTCTACAAAAAAGAGGCAGTGATAGAAAAGAGAAACAGAAATAGAAAGAGACAGAATGGTTCATTGCATGTAAACAGCTTACCAGCCAAGCCGTAAATTGCGAATTTGGTGCTGCCGAGCCACAGGCCACCAAACCAAGAACCACCGCCTCGCATCTGCGCAAGATCCATGATTTGCGTCGTACGGGGAGACGGACATGCCCATTTCATGCACGCCATGGAGGGCCCCGTACTGCACTGTACCAGTAATGGACCAGTACCGCTACTGTACATGTAACATCTACTTGCTCCGCCCCCTCCGATTCCAGCAGCTGCCAAGGTACTCGCAACCCGCACAGCTCAGAAACCGA
Source organism: Trichoderma atrobrunneum (assembly GCA_003439915.1). NCBI lineage: Eukaryota > Fungi > Ascomycota > Sordariomycetes > Hypocreales > Hypocreaceae > Trichoderma > Trichoderma atrobrunneum. Next base: position 51,613 of record PNRQ01000230.1, on the reverse strand, counting down.
GAGGGGGCACGCTAGCGCAGGCACCTCGTCGATACCTGGTATTGTTGCATCACCTGCGTCTTCGACTGCGTCACTTGCAGGTACTGGGGGGAACGAGAAAAGAGCCAAGCCAAGCCAACCTGCGTCTGCACCAGTGACAAGCCGCCATCAAAGATGATGAATATGCTAAGGCTGTGCTACGTAAGGCGACAAAGATCTCAAAAGGATGGACAACAAGGGCAACATAGAAACTTGTGCGAGTGCGCCGTAAGCAGCGCCCGGTGATACTTATTCCATCCAGTGCCTGTAATCCTTCCACGGAGCGTCCCGGGGCCAAGGGGCAGCAGTCTCACTCGATATTACTGTCCTGTTCTGTCCATTCTTCGTATACGTGTATGTACTCGTAGTTGGCCCTGTTCCCCTCAATAACGTGGGCGCGGCACTGACACTGACATTTGACACTTGACACTTGACACTGACGTGCCCCAAATCTGCACTCTCATGCACAAACCCGTCCGCCCAACATCCTCTTTTCGCTTACAGCATGTTCCCCTAACAGATCAGAAGTCCTGCTACCCCCCTCGCCGCTACAAACTCCTACCACCGCACATGTAGCGCTACATCAACTCTAAACCCAGCAAAAATCCACCTTCAGCTGCTTCTGATCGCCCCAGGCTGGCTCCCTCAGAAGAATGACGTATTAGTCCGTTCCCCTAAAACAAGCGTCCAGCCCAGCACAAGCCACACGCCCCTCTTTCCCCCACCAGCCATCTTCTCTCCACCTCCAAATTCCATCCATTCTGGTGATCGAATCTCGCTGCTCCGGAAGCCTATTTTCTTTCGCATCGCTTGTTTGGAATCGACGGAATTCGAGGAAGCTTTGAAGCATTTCTCCACTGCGATCGGTTAAGCATCGAGGAAAGACGCTAGGAATCTGGTTGGATTCACTCAATGGGAGTGCGTGAGGTAGCTAGCTAGCTCTCAAGATGTCTAGCCAACGCGATACCGGGGGAGTCCTATTCCAGCAATACCGATTCCATAATGCATGAAGCAACTGGGCTTAATTGCCTAACGAAAGTTCCATAACGAACACATGTTTACTTAATCTCCCTTTGCGCTGTCTCGATGACGCTTGATAGAAGCATGCTCCAATTGACCAACCCGCTCATCTAACATATGCCCCGTCAACTTCCACTTCAGGATTTCGCAGCAGCATCCCCAACTGCACCCGAAAGCAGAGTGGGGTCTACAAGGTTACCGAAAGCTCTGCTTTATGGCCGCATAATTCACAGCATTTTTAATTCCCCCCAAGACCTGGAGGCTGCACCGACTTTAGCTCCATATTTCAATGCTTTAGACGCAAGCTTACATGTACGTGTCTGATGATTAAGTTATATACACAAAAAATGAAAGAGCAATTCTTTTCATGTGGACCGTTTAGCCGAAAGCCCGCGACAGTGATCGCCGCCCAACAAGGCTGCATGATGTACACGTATGGTCTTGGGGGGAGTTAAAATTGCTGTGAAGCTGAGATCATAACCCATATATTCCAATGCGTATTGTTGTGACACGCCGACAGCCCCCATCACTTTGATACCATTTTTTTTAACTCTACCCAGACCCGGAGGCCTTCAACTTTGGTCCCATACTCAATTCTTCGAACGCAAGCTCAGATGTACGTTTTAAAGGATCAAGGTTAATAAACACCACAAAAGAACGTAAACAAGCAATTGTATACCTACCAAGAGTTCATCACATATTCAACCCCCCTCCCCTCGATCATGAATACACTACTACACAACTGCAGCATTTCAGAATTCAAAACAGAATTCAATTAGTCATTTGTATTGTAGAATAAAACGCCCAACGTCACACATAGCACATTCGAAACCCCATAGGAAATAACTAAAAAAGTAATAAAAGTAACAGAAAGAAGCAGAGAAAGAAGAAGCAACAAATTCGCCCAAGTCAGAAATGCTCCTTTGCCTGTTTGCCCCTTGTTACAAGCATCACGCCCAGTAGTAAGACATCATATGTGTACGTCTGTATGTACAAAAAACAAAGTAAAAAAGGTATAACAAGTCCCTAAACAGGCTGCATCTCGTCCCGATAAACACTCTCTTGTCTATGCTGCGAGGTATTTCCCTTTACTCATGTTTCTCGTGTCAAACAATGGCCGGCCTGTCGCTGATCAAGTTCGAGAGCTGAAAAATCCGCGTCACTGTGCATTGTACTCCAAAAACTCCAGAAAGGTATCGGCCGTGTACTTCCAAAGAGACGAAGCCACGGATCGGTCAACGTCTTTAAACGCCAGTAATAGCGTTGGAGCCCGCTTTCAAACAGTCCTCTTAAAAGTAAGAGGGGACGAAATAAAGGAAAAGGGAAGAAGAAAGAACGCCCTCTTCCCACAACAAAATAGCTTAACGTACATGATACCGCAAACTTTGGCTACAAACCTGTCGGCCTCTCTAGTGTATGGCTCCTGATAGTTGTTCATCCGATGCCGTTTCTGCCATTCTCACCTTACCATGTCGTCTTGGGGGTGGCGCTTTTGGGGGTGTCCTTTTCGTGGCAACTTTGCTGATGTGTACCGTGGTGGAGGTCGCATGCTTAAAAGGAATGCCGTGCTTGTGTTTGGGGACCGCTGGTAGAGGCTTCTTAGTTTTGCCAGCATCGTCTCCCACCTCCACGTAACGCTCTGAGTGCTCCATGCCTGCTTTCGAATCATTCTTTCGACTTGGTGTGTGCACCCCTGGCTTTTCCGTAACTTCGGCCACATCACTGACACTAACACTGCTGGACGAATCTCTTGGAGAAACACTCATACCCAAAAGCTTTCGTGCAACTTCTGCCTGTCCCGATGCCTCAGAGTCTACGTCATCGTCCGCCTCGAGCCATTTGACCCTGGCTATTCGGTCAACCAGTCGAAGGGTTGTCGGGTCAGCAGGAGCAAAGTGGGCAGTGTGGGAGCCCCTCAGGATATTGATCAAGCGCAGAATCTCATCCTTCTTGTAGTGTGGCGGCTGGTTCATCTGCGTATGAGCCAGCAGAGGATACATAATTCGCAGGTACGTATGCCGGAGGGACATTCTCTCATCCGGGAGATCCATCAAGTTTCGAATGAAAACATCCAATAACACTCGCAAATCGTTTGTATAAAAGTATTCGTACGTCGCTTTCGTGGTAAAGAGAAGATACAGAAGCTTGAGGATCAGCAGCTGGAGAGATGTCTCCGTCTCTCGATTCAAGAGTAGAATGATATTCTCCCCAAATGTTCGATACTGTGGTCCGTGGAGACTCAGGCATTTTACAATGCGATTTGTTAGAGGCTCGGGCGCCGAGCCGTCCTTCGTCACGGTATCTGTAGACGCAAGCATGTATTGCTCATTCAAGACAAGCTGTTTTCATTTGTCAGCATGCCTGAATGTTGACAGACGGCCAATCCTTCTTCAGTGTAGAGGGCGAGAACACTTACTAGTACTCTAATGGTTGGATAATGGTATGGATCGTTAACGTCGTTAGACACGCCCTCGATTAGGCGAAACAATAAATGTATAAAGTTATCGTCGACCAGTGCCAAGTCTTCCGGCGCAAGCCGCTCTACACGCGACATCTCATACATGAGCTGCAGCAGGAATCGATGGAGGCGCGGGTCATCATCAGAGTCTCGGCTGCTGATCAACTCCAAAAGGCGAGGAAAACATGCTTCCTGGATCATGTGCGGAAACGTCGCCTCGTCCGCGTGGCCGTCGAGCAGGAGCATGCATACTATGGCGTGGAGCGGCCCGGACTCATCCTCCTGCAGCAGGCTGTAGATGAGCTGCTTGCGGACATAGTCTTTATTCCGCTGGAATATGTCGCTCTTCAATAGGATCTGCGAGCACAAGACAACCTCGTCTTGCGACGTAGGTTGCTGCAGGCGCAGTTTGGTTGTCAGATTCAGCCAGGAACGAAGGGCATCGTCGATGGATTCGTGGCTGTCGCAATGTTCTGAGACGCACTTGTCGAGCTCTAGATGGGCGCTGTTGTCAGTTTCCGTCTCCCAAGTGTTGTTGCATCTTGCTGGCTCATCGAACTCACCAGACCACAGCCCATCTTCCTCCTCGGGAGAGAGAGGAGAGAGCGGAGATGGTACCACCTCTTCTTCGTAATCCGCCATGGCTGCCAGGTCCCGCAGCACGTGGCAGCGACTGCATCTGGCCCTCTACGCAGACGATTTGGCGATGGCGATGTTGGCAAACTGGCGAAGAGAAGCAGACCAAATCGCGACAGACCCGCGGCAGGATGAAAGGGCACGTCGACAAAAGAAAAAGTGCGCCAGACAGTCGGCAAGCCCCAGTTCCAGTCCCCAAATCCCAGACCCTGTCCCAGACCCTGAACGGGCTCCTGATTCCTGATTGACCGGGTTTGTGATGTTCGGGATGCGAGCGGAATGCAGGCCCCGTTTGATGTGTGGGGTAAAAGGGAAGAAAAGAAGGCGACGATGCTTCGGGATTGATGTTGGAGCCAGCAAGTAGCCTGATGTCACCCAACAGGCGCAGCCGATAAACGGTGGCACTAAGAAAAATTATATTCCAACCCCAAGCCACTAATTACATGCGCCATGCTTGCTAAATTAAGAGGCGCTGACTGGTACTCTGTATAATCAATTTGATTTGATATCACGTACGAGTATAGCATACGACAGTTTATAGCAGGGTGTCTATCTACCGCTCATGTCTGGTATGATAGAGGCATAAAGTATCAGTAAGAAGGCAATTCTTTTTCATATTAAACAACCAACGATGAGGATGAATTGGCATATCTACAGCGCCTCTCCATCTGCTATATGTAATCAAGTCCAGTTGATAAGGAGGCACAAGTATCCTTGTCATCACCCCAAACGCCACTTCGTATGAGCCTCCTTTTTCATCATTTCCGCAGTGGCTCCAAATCTCCATCCACGCTTGGCTCCGTGCATCGGTACCTGATAAGACATGTCTCGTCCCTGACATAAGCATCTCTCATGAAGACCCTCCAACTTCAAATTAAACATCACAACTCAACGTCGCCTGTAGGGCTAGTTCTCAACTATATTTTATCTTGTCTACTGTTCTATCTGCATCCGCAGTGTTCGAGGGTATTCTTTCGTCATGAAACCAGCATTCCGCCCGCCTCTTTTGCATATGTACAGCTCCCCACGCCAAACACCAAATTGCCCATCCCATCCCAACCAAGCCTCCCGCACAGGCAAGCCAAGATACCAAATTAACGACATCATTCTATGATTTGTTCTTCTTCTTCTTATCGGCCCCGCCTTCCTCATAAATCTTCACCTTGTCAGCATAAGCCTCGATATTGCTGACGATATAGTCAGTGATGGTATCTCCTTTGCCGGCAGCGACTCTCAGGATCAGCTCGTTTAGTTTCTCTCTTCCTAAAATGTCGACGTGGTCGGCGGTATTGGGGCCGCCTCGCGGACTGAACCGATCAGGCTCGTGGGGCATCTCTACTACTGTGACCTTGGCCCCAGCAGGGTTATATCGTTTCATGTGCCAGCCGCGATTGCACATGTAGCCAGCGCTCAAAAGATTCACAGTGCCGTCTCCCTCGCCTAAGATGACGCCATGATCTATGGGACCGTCGGTGAGCCCAACATCGATGGTAATGTTGAGGTTGGTCAATAGAGGTAGGTCTGGCGCTTTGTAATAATATGATCGCTCTGTGGGTTTGCCAACACCATAAAAGCAGTATATCTTAAGATTTGGCGCCAGAGGAAGTCTGCTCTCGAGGGGATTAACCCATTTTCTAGGGTCCTTTTCGTTCGCTTCCACCTCTGCAGAGGTATGAGCAACGCCATGAGAATAGCTTCGTTTAACTTGATCCTTATACCAGTCCTCGGTCGTGTTGAAGAGGTACTCCATGGAGGCATCGACGGTAAAGTTTCGATCGGGAGTCGTCCAGTTTGAACCAACCCGAAAGTTTAGAAAGGATCCGTATGTGAAACCTTGGTCGGGCTGGTCATCCGGCGCTCCGGTTAGGTCTCCCCAAACAGCGTTGCCTCCAAGAGGCAGCATCGATGAAATGCCCGGCATGGCTCTGAAAATCTCCGCCCGCTCCTCCTTGCTCAAGAACTTTTCCAGCCCATAGATTGCCAAGGCATTAAGCTGTGCAGTGTCGCGCATCTCTCCGGATAGCACGGCCGTCAAATCCTTGACCGCACCCAGCATGCAGCCGCTAATATTGATCCAAGAGTCGACATGACGTTCCACCCAATCTCCTCCGCCACGGCCGCCCAGTTCCGACTCAACCCAGTGATAAAAGTAAAAGATGACCTGGCTGCCCATGCTGTGCGAGGCAATGACCACTTTTCTGCCTTCAACTGCAACGGCAGTTTCGATATATGATTTGAGCCTGGTAAAATATTGATCTCTTACTTCAAGATTCGGATAGGAAAGCCTCCAGTCGTATGCGGCCGTGAACGAGTTTGTGGGGTCGTACCCAAGAGTGGCCAGGTTTTCCAAGACCTTGCTCCAAATCCAATACCCTGTGATGAAAAAGTCGGCTGCGTCAAAGCCCTGAGCAGCACGAAGCTTCACCAAGGGCGGATCAAGTCCAGTTCGCTTGTCCAACATGATGTGCTTTTTCCAAATCTCCTTGTCAAGAACCAAAGCCCTCATCATGGTCCAGCTTCCCCACAGTCTCTTTCGAAAATAGGGCCTCGAGATGTTAGCCGTGCCCCAGGACTCCAGACCCGTTGAGATGACACCCGGGATCATGATCATGGGATGGTGAGCATCCAGGCCTTCAGCCCGAGCTTTCAGGCCGACGGAGAAAGAGTCATAGGAAGAAGTAACCTCGCGCTCTCCTTGAACGAGCTCTCGCATGTCCTTGACCAGGCCGGCCGGGATAACATCGAGCAGACTGTCCATAGTGAGATCCGTAAGCTCTGGTAAGTCGATCAAATCAGTTGACTTGGCAAAGAAGCCCGCAGCAACGAGGCCACAGAGGCCGCCCAGCAAGAAGATGAAGGTGTTGCGACGCTTGCGCGCCTTGGGCCCTCGTTCGATTACATGGACATGGGATGTCGGCTGAACCGGCGGCGAGTCTTCCTTGGAATCCATGGAGGTTTCGGCCGAGCTGGTCTCTGGCGGAATCCGCCTCCGAAGAGTTGTCGCCATGGTCGAAGCCTCCGTGTCAAGCCGCAGGATAAGTAAAGATATGCAAGGGGTAAATGGGAAGAAGCCGTGCCAGGTGGTCCAAGGCCAAAATCTCTCTTGGAAGTTGAAAGTTGTGAGCAGATTGGTTCAGTTCCAGTTGTCTAAGTAGCGGCTGACGTCAGTACGTTCGTCCGGCACGGGAAGAGCTCCAGCCTTTTTAGTGGCTGCCAGCGCTGTGGAAAGGCCGCTAAAGTGAACCGACAGCGCCAAATGTGCTTTTCAGGTTCTCATCTGAAGAGCAAGAGAGAAGAAGAAAAAAGAGCCCTCGAGGGAGAAATAAGAGTTATATGCCGTAAACAAGGGGGAACGAAAAAGTCAGACGCGCGGTTTCACTCCTCGGAGCGCCCCAGCAGCCCGTTCCATTGGCTGCGGCAAGTTGCTGGAACCCGGTGTCAAGCATCCATTCAGATCAAATTGGCTTTTCCTTTTCCCTCGCCCGGATCTGGGAATCTCGCTGAGCTGAGCTCCAGTAACAGGCACAGCTTTTTTAGCACGTTTTTTCTGCAAGCCCCCCATTAACATGTGATTGACCGTCACGCGACGGTAGGGAGCCTCCACCCTCGATTTGCTTTAGTCAGACTTACTTAGAGTTGCACCAAAAAGGCCAAAAGTGCTTGCCAGGCACCCAATTCTCTGTTGCCAGGCCTCTCGAAGGATTCCCTGCCCTTTTCCGCCGATGCTGACCGGCCTGCCTGGTTGGCTGCCACTTTGGCTTTTTGCTCCCATTGCCGACTCACCGGCCGCCGGTTGAGTCACTCATCGGAGGAGGTGGTTGAACGAGAGAGGGGATAAGAATCGTGGGATAGACGGACAGGTTTCTGAAATCGCATCACATCGCCTCGCTATTTCTTGCACTATTTCTCGGACAGACAGCCCTTCACCGCAAACCAGCAAACCAAAACAAAACACCATGGCAGGGTCGTCGATCAAGCAGCTGCCGGCCAACCTGGAGTATATCCAGTATGAGCATCGGCTGGAGGGCCAGTATCTCCCCGCCATCCGGGCCCTCATCTCAAAAGACTTGAGTGAGCCATACAGCATCTACGTCTACCGGTACTTTCTCTGCCAATGGTCACATCTCTGCTTCATGGTAAGCCAGCCATCCCCGTCGAGGCTCTCGCCCACAGCAATATCTAATCGATCCAGGCCCTGGATCCAGAGGATTCATCCCTCATCGGCGTCATAGTCTGCAAGCTGGAGGTGCACTCATCTCACTCGCCTCCAACTCGGCGAGGGTACATTGCCATGCTGGCCGTGGCGTCGCATTTCCGTGGGCGGGGAGTTGCCACCGCTCTGGTAAAGAAGGCCATCGATGCCATGGCAAACCGCAATGCCGATGAGATTGTGCTAGAGACTGAGGAGACCAACACAGCTGCCATGAAGTTGTACGAAGGCCTCGGCTTCATTCGATCCAAAAAGTTGCATCGGTACTACCTTAACGGCAATAGTGCCTATCGACTTATCCTCCTGCTAAAGGCCGTCGACCCGGATCAAAGCTCTCTCTACGATGAACGGCAAGTCACATAGCTTGCATCGAGTCGTTGTCTCGATGTCCATACAAATAGAGAGAAGGAGGTTCCTCGGGGATATATCGGACTGTTATAGAGAGGCGGCATTTGGGATGGCGTGGCATGGCATGGCACGACGTAACATGATATGAAGGTCATGAAAAAACTTGGCGTTTAGCATATTGGTCTCTACTTATCTAGCATACATTTTGTTTTATTCAGTCGGCTTAACATTCATGGGTAGTTCGTCTCCCGTTAGTTATTTCGGTGTTAGTAGCAAGGTATTGCAGCAATCTAGTGTACATTTCTTGTTGTTTACCAATTTGAGAAGATGTTCCCTATTAGGCGTCCTCTCAGGCTCGGCGAGGAAATACGTCGCCAGAGCTATAAATAGATGCCCTCAGCCCCCACGCGTTGCCGTGCGAAATGCCAATATATGTGAATGCATCTGTTTGTGGTGTTAGTCTTGAGCATCAGACATGTAGCAGCAGAGAACTTACCTGGTTTATAGTATATAGGACGTCCTCTGGCCTCCACCAGCTTCAGCTCACGCATCTTTTGCAAGACGCGCCCAACGTCTGCCTTGTCCGAAAAGTCGGATGTGTATATGCATAGAATGCGATCCTTGCGAGGATCCTCCAATGGCGATCGCGGCGCAACCTTGGCGGCGATGCCAAGCTCATTGTTTGCAGTTGCTTTGGCGACAATCTCCCACATTTCGTTGACTTCCGAAGCTGGGCAGAACAACAACCACTACAGGAGAGGCATGGTTAGCAACAAGGCGTCACACCATATCATCAATCAACTCGGACGAATCATACTTTGCCTGTTCGCACCTTAGCGAGATAGGCCAGTTTGAGGATGTCGTCGGTAGCCTGTTTCTGCTCCTTTCTGATTTCCCTCTCAACAATGGGCTTGGCCTTTCCCGACCTCTGCATCCCTTCAATAAACTTGGTGACTAGGTGAAGCCTCTCCAGACCGCCTTGAGCGACGATGGCCGTCTTGCTGCCCTCTTCCTCGGGCGCCTCATCCTCATTTCCCTTGGAGAACTGGCTCTGGCTCTCATGCTTGTGTACCCGTGGGATGTAGGGGTTACATATAAAGATCCATGGTGTCTCCGGTGTCTGGTCCGTTGTTGCGGGCGGTAGCCGCGTGAGAAAGTCGTCAATCGTCTCGGTCAATTGCCAAGCATACTGTATCCCGGCATATGGATTGTGCAGGTGAGAGGCCTCATCGATGAAGTTTGTATGGCGTTGCGGACGGCCCGGATGCTCTCGTTGCTGCTGGGCCCATTCGTCCACGTCAAAGTCGGCGACACGCTGTAAGAGATGCGATGCGACCTCATCATCACCTGGATTGCCCGGTTAGAGATTATGCTTTCCAATTTCCTCCCAGTCAGACGAATAAAGTGTTAAATGAAATTCAAGGTACCATAAAAGTCTGAATCATCCGAGATGTCCATGGCGTTGAGCCAACTCGCGCCGCAATCAGGTACCCGACACCGCCGCTACGGCAATTTGGCGCCTTCTAGAGCTCCCGTACGGGCTAATGTGGGCGCACACAGTTAGTGGGCATCAAAGTATTGATTGCTCAGCCGTAGCAGAGGAATGGACTTGGCACAGCTGCCACAGAAATTGGCCCGGCCGGGTGTGTTTCGGTGAGTGCGTTTGCCCCGAATTACAAGTACAAGCAGCGCGTGGGCGATGAGGTCATGGCATCAGAGTCGCTTGCAAAATATCGATTATTTATCAGGCTTGGTCATAAAAGAAGCGTCAGAGTAGGGACATTGCAAGAGTTGTAAAGAGACAAAGTTTCACCCGCGGGGATGGTCTCTTTATGTAGGTGATGAAATGTGATAATCCACGTCTTCGTCTTGGTTTACAACGGCCTCCCCTGCAAGCTCTCTCCAGTGCTCCAGTGACTGCCGCCGGGCTGGCGGGAAGCTATCCGATAAGCTCCACCGCCGCCACAGCGATTTTATTTCTTTTTCTCAGCACCACAGGCAACGATTAATCAGGCGAGGCATTCATGTCTTCAGTTTGACTATCCATCAGCTTGGTTTATGCTTCCTTTTCCCGAAATTCACACCCTCTCCTAGTACTTGCACCATTCACCAAATATGGAAGAGCTGACTCCCATCGCCTCGCTGCAATCACTGGTCTTGGACCTTCCGCCTAGCTGTGCCGAGTTCTGCCCCGCGCATCCTGAGTATTTGGTGGTGGGAACATACAACTTGCAAAAGGACGACACCGAATCAGCACCGGCACAAGAGGAGGATGAGAAGAATGATGCAGCAGCTCCCAAACCTCAGAATAGAAACGGCAGCCTCATCGTTCTCAAGGTGGAAGGCGACGACGTGTAAGGCTGCAACTCTAGAAGCTTGGGAGGCTGGTCAGACTGCTGGACTACTGACTCTGATGAGGGAAACAGATCGATAGTGCAGACTGTAATGCAGCCGTCTGCTCTGCTGGACCTCCGCTTCTACCAGGATGTGCCAGAGTATCAGAACATCATGGCAGTAGTGTCCAGCACCGGAACCCTTGCCATGTTCAAATTCGACCCGCTCAGAGACGCCAGCGCGCCATTGCAGCACTTGGCTACGAGCAGGTGTGAGGACCTCGACGACGATGTCCTCTTTCTGCAATGCAACTGGCATCCAATTGCACGTAGGGTGATTGGAGTCACCACATCTACCGGACTGGCAAGGCTGTTACTACTGGACGATGAGTGGAAGATAGCAAAATCTGCCGACGTGGACATTCAGAACTCTCTTGAGGCTTGGTGCATAGCTTTCTCTCCTACAAGCGCTTCATCACATGCAACGAACCAACCCATCTCGGTCTACTGTGGGGGGGATGACTCCATGCTTCGATATACGACCTGTCACTGGCAAGAGGAAAGGGATCAAAGTGACCCATCGTCAACCCTAGACACGCCGTTCGGCTCCATAACAGTGAAGGGGCAGCACGATGCAGGAGTAACTGCAATTCTGCCCCTGTCGCTATCAACTCAGGATCAGGGCAGAATAGTCGTCACCGGAAGTTACGATGACCATTTGCGAGTCTTTGCCATTCATGATCTTCATCATTCGTATGGCCTAAAACGCGTGCAATTGCTAGCGGACGCGAACCTTGGAGGCGGGGTGTGGAGGTTGAAGCTGGTGGATATCCGGACGGCGGGAGGCTCGACGAGGATACGAATCCTGGCATCTTGCATGTATGCCGGAGCAAGGCTCGTTGAGATCGTGGCAGACGCCAATGGACAGGGTTGGGCCTGTGAGGTCTTGGCCCGGTTCGAAGAGCACAAAAGCATGAATTATGCTTCAGATGTTGTGCCATCACCAGCAGAGGATGGGAGGATGCGCGTTGTCTCAACCAGCTTTTACGATAAGCTACTCTGCCTGTGGGAGTATGAGCCGCGGCAGTAATACTAACGAATTGCCCGTGATGTCAATCCCGCCGTGACAAAAATACATGCCTATTGTTTTGAGAATGGAGGATGGAGCCGGCCAACAGGCACAGCCAAGTGGGCGGTTTGCCTCATTGGGACAGCAATTGTCTTTCTAATCCAATCCTTCTAGAAGACGGAGAGAAGCGAAGCAAGCTAGACATGAATCCCGGGTAATCAAGCAGGTCCGGCGCGGGGTGCATTCGGCAGAGGCATGCTGTTGCTGATCGGCCAGGACAAGGCCCGGACCAGAGGCCATCAAAGCGATGCATCACACACCACACGCCCCTCCACCAAGCTGCAGCGGTTCCACTGGGGGGAAATAGTACGACGACAGAAGATCCAGGGGAGCTGCCCGGCTCCACCACCGCCTGTCCTGTGCTCTCTGGGCCGAGTAAAGCAAGTGATCAAGTGTCATTGGAGTCTGTATGCTCTCTCCATAGCCCGCCCTCTCAGCCTTGCAGCACGGTGCCACCGCAGTCGCGTGAAGAAACTCGAGGCATTGGAAGGCTGGCGAGGCCTAAGCTAAGGAGGCGTCTTGTGCTGTGTTTGTGCCTGTGCCGTGGTGTTTTTGCCTTCAATGTATCCATAGCCCAGGTTGTTAATAGTGCCTTTTAGTGGCTCGTCGGGCCTGTAAGGCTCCATCTCGGGCCTAACGTCGCCTAGGCTTTCGTGATCCAAGGTCCCCTAAAAGATACCTAACCTTGAACCTTGAAAAGAAGAGCCTCAGTTTTGCAACGCTTGCGTGAAGCAGAAGCTGGATCCTCCCGCCTCTTTTCTGCCAGCTGACCGCCTTCACCTCGTGCTTCGAATAATCATAATCGTGCACGTTTTCCCTCGCCATCAACCTTCTCCTATCATACTATTAATCTTTTCATATTGCAATCCCGTCTTCCTTTGGCCTCTGACACAGCAGTTGAGTCACCTAATCGTTACGAGTCGAACCCCGCTGGCCCTTTTACTACCGACGAGCTGTCACCTCAATAACCAAACAAATTATCCGGGCCCCCCTGCTCTTTTTTATTTTTAGTGAACAGCAACCACCCTCGATGCTCGTGCCCAAGCCGACCGACTTCTAATATTCTCTTGAGGCTGTCTCGTGGGACAAAAGCATCCCCGATTGCGCCGCGTGCCCTGCAGCGTTTCTGCTCGCGCCTCTTTGGCTGATTATCAATCATGTCTTCCAACTCCAACGGCGGCGACGCGAGAAACGGCGACGCAGACGTGCTTGCCAAGATTCACCTTGCGCTCGAAGTGGTTCACAGCCCTCACTCGACCAACGATGCGCGTAGGGAAGCCCAATCTTTCCTCGAAGAGGTCAAGGACATCCCCGAAGCTCCCTTCCAAGGCTACACCCTAGCCTCCGACAAGGCCCAGGCGCCCGTCGTCCGCCATTATGCCCTGTCGCTTCTCGAGCATGCCATACGATACCGATGGGCCAGCTATACCGACGAACAATCCCGAACCCTTCGAAACTGGGTGCTGGAGCTCAGCCAGGCTGTTTCCAAGGGCGACCCATCATATCTGAGAAACAAGACTGCCCAGCTCTGGGTGGAAGTGGCCAAGAGAAGCTGGGGCTCCGACTGGACGGATATGGATGTCATGCTCGTTGAGCTGTGGCAAATCCCCAATTCGCCCGCTCACAAGGAACTCGTCATGTTTGTCCTCGAGGCTTTGTCGGACGAGGTTTTTGCCGGAGATGACTCTGTTGTTGCCATGAGGGAAGGCGTCCTTAGCAAGGCGTGCGTCGAGATCTTCACTCCCACTGCGGTCCTGATCGAGGCGTTCCCCAACCGTCAACCCGGTCCAGATGTTCGATGTGGTCACGAGGGCTGGCTCAGTCGACTTTCAGACTTCCTCGGCTTGTGTATCAATGCTGACGCCAATGACGAGGTGAAGACGTGCATTGTCAAAGGATTCTCCGTCTTCCTGTCACTTATGCCATGGGCTATTCCAAAAGCTATATCCTCTGCTCGCTGTGTGGATATTCTGTCTGCTGGCCTAGCGTCGCCATCGACCGAAATTCAAAAGGTGAGACAGATTTACCGGTATGCTGATTTCCTTCGATTCGTGCTAACAAGCTCCCAAACAGGTCGCTCTAGATGCCCTCCACGCTCTGTATTGCCGGTCCAACTTTACAGATGAAGAGTTCAGGGACCTCGTGGCCCCCATGTACAGCAGTGCATCCATTCAACTCTTCAAGCAGCTCATTGATCGGTCAGAAGTTGACGCTGAAGATGTAGATGAAGACAAGTATCAGATCTTGAAGAGGCTATCTGAGGTATGACCCCTGATAGTAAACAACCGCACGGGTTCAGTTCTCTCCTAACAATCGTTGCAACAACAGATGCTGTCGAGTTTAAGTGATTATTTTGAGAGGAAGCATTCCCAAGTCCCTCTTGATGCAAGCCCCGAAGGCTTCCTGCAGCTTTTGCTCCAAGTAGTACAACACCAAAGTCTCATGGTGTCAATCCCGGTCTTAGTAACGTGGACGAGACTGCTTGCGAACAAGGTGATCGGCCCAAGTGACATTATTACATCCATGATAGGGCCTCTTCTCGAGGTCTGCAGCTCCAGATTGGTCCGATATGAAAATCTGCCTCAAGATACCTCTGACCCAACGTTCCTGTTCCTAATGGAGGATACTGATACCATCCCTGAGCGCCATGCCTTCTTAGGCAATTACCGCCGCTATAGCTCACAAGTCGTTGAAATCATTGTGCAACTCAAACTAGTCGATGCTGTATCGCATATCCTGGGGCGCGCCGAACAACTCCTGCTGCATCTCTATGATGGACAGCCTCCATTTAGCAGTGAGACATTGCCGCAGCTCCGCCGTTCCGATTGGAAGCATAGACTGACGTGATTAGAACAAAACTATTTCAAGCACTCCATGCCGGTTCTGCAGGTAGACGCTCACTTCACTCTAATTGAGGCCTCGTTGAAAGGATACGCAAAGTGGAAGAGGTCACACCAACACGACAACGTACGTGGCAAAGAACGCTTCTTAGTTGAGACGATTATGCTAACTGATTAACTGGACAGCAGCAACAGATAGCCGAGCTTGAGTCCAGCCTTGAGGGCTGGTGTACGAGACTTTTGGAGATGAACTTTGAGGTATGTTCTCTTTTTATAAGAATACTATAGCCCAATCTTGGCATTGACTAACGCTCGGTGCCCTCCAGGATCCTTTAATCCGAAGACGAACTCTACAGCTACTCGTCTATTTCTCGACAAACGCCCTGAACAAAAACGCAAACTTCATGCTCAAAGTACTGGAGCACATCATTCTCACATGGCCTGTGTTAGAACCAGCGTATGGCGCGTACAATGATGCCATTAAAGATTTTCAGGTTGAGAGCATGGTCGAGCTGCATCGCCTCGCGATCGGAATGCCTGACCACCTCCTGGTATGCCTCTCTTTTGTGGCCTCTTGACACATCCTTCGTACAGGAAGTCTAACTTGTTTTGATCATTAGGGGGTTTACGACCAAATCGAAGCCCGTGTGAATGAGATGATGTCTACCGGAAAGCTAGATGATAGAAGAACCCTTGCTTACCGAAGCTTTTTGTTCTTAATCATGTAAGTTGCAACATCCGACGTTTATCAGCAGATTTAGTGTTGGTTCTAACCCAGGCCCCAAGACATCGAGCCAAGAGCCTTGATGCCCCGGCAAAGATCCAGAAATTACGAGAGTTTGTTGAACCAGTCAAGGCGCAATGGCAAGAGGAGAATATCAAGTCTGCCGTAAAATCATACTCTGGCTTCTGCGAACTTCTTGGGCTAGATAAGGCTCAAGCATACTTGGTTAGCCGTCAGGCACACAATATCAAGGATTGGGGCTCCACTGAGCTTGACGCAGAGGGATTAGCCCTCCAGAACGAGTTGGAAGAGCGCCTCAAGGTACGTGTGACCCCTATTAATCCTATACTCCATGAGAGCATGTGCCAACACAACATCACAGCAATTGCCACTCCGTCCGACAAAAACCCTTCTTGCACTCTCTGTGGACCGAGTCGACAAGTCATCCACCGCATTCCAGGCTACCTCTGTGATTTGGGAGGGAGGATTCGCAAATATTCTGGCGGATTTACTGCGTCTTTTGAGGTACGTACTCGATTTGGTCGAGATGCTGTTGTTTTTGTCCTTTTACTGATTTCGTTCCAGCTATGCCCACGCGTCGCATAACCCACATAATTGGACAGGATTCCCAGAGGGCATGCGCCACATGGTTGATAAAGTCTTGAGCGATCGATTTTGGCAGGCCGGTATCTCTGAGGGAAGCAAAGATGATTTCTACGCTCGAGTGCTTGATAAGAAAGGCACGATAGAGGGCCTTGCATCCACGATTCGTGGCTCAGTCCGTTTTGTCCGCGAAACAGCCTACGGCGTCATATACTGTATGAGCAAGCTTCATTCGCAGTTTTACGGATTCAGCGAGCTCGCCGCTCCATTGTCCGAGGCCTTCTTTTCAGACTCTATATGGCTGTCTACACATCAACAAAGCAACCTGCTGAGTCTGGTACGGCACCTCGTCGACGACTGCCCTGTTGATTGCCGCGAAAATTTCTTGCCCAGGCTTTTATCGTCGTGCTTCCAACAGATGGATACCAAGATCAACTCTGAGTGGGCAAAGCTAGAGCAGCAGCAGACCGTGGTTGCAGATGGAGATGCCGAGCTCAAGGAGGAGATGAAGTCTGAGAGCATTCTCCGACAAGTGACGTACACTGCCGTTGTGCTGGTAGCAGACTTTTTGGATCCAACCAAGCCAAGTAGGATGAACCCCTAAGCATTCCCGATTTGTTTGCCATTGCTAACCCTTTATATAGACCCTCCAACTTTGAAGTCACAGATCGAGAATGCTGGCGAGCACACCCTCATTTCTGGGGAAGCCTATCCCTCTCTTCGAAAGTTTTGCTTGTCCCACCAGGAAATCATCGAACCACTCTTGCTTTTCTGCATGCATGGAATTCGGATGCGAGACATTCGATGTTGCGGCATGCTACTGCGACTATTCATCTCTTTGGTGCCAGAATTTTCGACGTCTGGTCAAGGATCCAAGAAAGCAACTTCTGATGGATTTAACGGGACCTTGGCGGATCAATCATCTCCCATCCCTTCGGAAATCGCTACGGCTGTGCGAGAGTATATCTCTGCGGATGTACTGAGATCATGCATCACATCCTTTCACGAGCCATACTTTGTAGATGTGCAGAAGGAGTTGGCATCGCTCATTGCTACCATTGTGGTCTATTATAGCACAATCACATCAACGCCAACCGACGTTCTCTTGGCACTGCCCAATGTGAATCCCGCAGAACTGGAGCGCCTAAATGCCTACGTCGCCAAGCCAGGATCCCACACTCGACAACAGAGAGCAATCGTCATGGAATTCTTAAAGGATCTCAAGGGAGTGAGCGTCTCAGAGATGGGGAAGCTGAATAAGGGCTTCGACAGTTCGAGCCGGTCTAAGCGCCCAACTCGGAGCAAAATGGCACAAGGCTTTATGACTAGCGCTCCAGCAGCATCCGATGCTGCGGGCCGCAAGAGAGCAGATGCGGCAGGGGGCAGGGCTACGCCTGATGGCCTGGAGGGCATTTCTAATTTATTTGAGGGTTAAAAACAAAAGCTTTGGATAGCAGTTTAGGCTGCCAGAGTGCCGATAGAGGCGAACTAAAAAAGGATTTAACAATGGCGACAATGGGGCGCAACAGGAGTTTGCCTTTTCCCTATTGTCTTATACTGTTCTATATTATAGCACATGTTTTGCTTTATTAGAGCCTGTGGTGCAAGAGCCATAGGTGGAAGGTTGGAGGTATAAAGAAGAGACCTGAGAAGGGGAGGGCAAGGGATTGTTCGTGGGAAGAAGCTGAGCAGTAGTGTCATATGCCATGCAGACTGGCGTAAGAGGCATGGGATGAAGTTGTCATACCGCCTCAAGGCACAGCAGGGATTTCTAGTAATTCAAGGTGGACAAGGCCACGAAAGGGGGGGAGAAAGACTCGTAGTTACTAGTAATGTTAATGATATCTAGTAGCACAAGTTGGAGCTATTTGATAACTTGGACAGGCATTTACACCCTTCTTCCGTCCAACCCGTCTATGAGTGTGTGTGGCATCTATCCTAATCCTAGACCATGTCCAGAGGCGTTGCTGAAGGCGGTTTGAACCCCTGCCTAGCATAGTATTCCTTGGCAGAATTCTTACATGTCATGAGAATATTTCCGAGAGGTGCCAAGGGTGGTTGTTGTGATTGGGGCTGGGGGTTTGTGTTGCCTGGGATTGTCAGTTGGACGTTGGAAGTACGAGGTCCGGAATCCGGATTATGGCGGTTACCTTGGTATTAGACTACAGGGGGTTGTCTGGAGGCATTGTGGGAGTATTTGCCCAAACTAATGAGTGCATGGATATACATATGTGCCCAATATCGCAGGTAAACACGTGAGAGTAAGAAGAATCGAAGCAGAAGAGGGAGAGAGGCAAACATGAGTGTTGAGCTGAAGCTAGGCAGGGCCTCTGTGGGTGTGACGTGCGAACGAAGGGGGGGGGGGGGGGTCGCACGTACGAGGAGGCAACGCTGTGATCCGTCTCTCGCTTCGCGTGTTTGGCCTACCGGGGAGAGACGGTTCGGTCAAGGACAGGCTTGGGATGGCGATGTTGGTTTTTTTTGGCTAGGGAGGGAAGTAGGCTTTCTTGGTGGTTGGATTGCGGGCGTTGCAGGCTGTGATCATTGGTGAGAGTGAAGATGGTGGTGAATGGTGGTCTTATACTGTATCTTACTTACATGGCTTTGTTTGGGTTGTTAGATGTACGGATGAACTCAGACTGACGCCGTCGTAAAGATGCATTAACACCAGAGCTCATCGGGATCTAGACGCCCAAAGGCTGCCAGTAGCCTCCATTCGGAACTGCACGTAGCCTCTTTTTGCGCACCCGCAGTATCCATTGGCCAGGGCCTCTATCCTCCCATCTCTCACCATTTATTCTTTCCTCTGTTTTTCTATTCATAGTTTCTTTCTGCCGTCTTTTTGTTTCGTTTTCTTGGCCCCCGTAACAGCGGTGCCGTGCTAGTTCACCTGGAGTAGCGGCAGATGGAACCCCCCATGACACTCGTCAAACAGAAGCGGTTCCCTTTGGCCCTGTCGCAGCTAATTATAGCCCGAAGACCGAACTTTGACGGCTCGTGAGGGTTTTGGTTTTGGTTTGGTGTAGGTGATAGGTCAGGTATTGACATCAATGCGTTTCGGTGAGGCTTCTCGCTAGCCGCGCTTCTCCAGTGTGCTAAAAACCTGCAGCTCTGCATCTCTGCATGGGAGACTTTGGCATTAAAATGGACTGCTGGTCTAGGCCAGGGGCTTGATCAGGTTGATCAGGTCACTCCGCAGCTTGACCCCCAACAAGCATAACTAGCATGGGTCTAAGTGGCAGCTTTCTCCAAGGATGGATGAGCTTTGATCCTGCTCGCTGCTGTTGGTGGCATCTCTTTTCTTTTTTATATTACAGTACGAGGCGCGGAGTCCGGACTTGGGGAATCAAATCTCGGCCAGCTGCTGCTTGAACGAACCGTGCACAGCAAATAGAAACTGTTGGATGAGCTTTTTTTGACCTGCGCAACGGTTGCACGGCTTTGTCTCCACTTTGGCAGCAAGAGAGTCTTCAGCAGTTCCCGGGATTTGGGATGTCAATTTGTCATGATATTGGTTTGGTTCCGGGTGCATGTAAGAGTGAGATTCCAATACGGATTGATGGGAGATGTTGGAGATGTGATGGACACCCATGGCACGGCACTCGCAAGAAACAGACCCGTCTAGCCCCTAGTTTAGCTGCTCGGTTAGCGGTCAAAGTCTCTGTGCCCCAGTATATCATGCATGGATTTGATTGATTAGATGGATTCAATGGCGTTTACTCTACTGTAGCCCCTGGCACCTGTCAGTTCAGTTCAGTGTCTGAGGCCTGGCAGAACTGAGATCCATGGATCCGCGACACGGCAGGTTACATCTGCCAATGTACCTAGCCCAACGGCCACCGTAGACAGGGTGCGCGTCCAGGTACAGGCCCAAAGACCAGCGCCTCCACCGTGCTGCCTACACCCGTACCAATACCGACGCCTGAGCTTCGTGTCCCACGCAGGTACCGCCAAGATCTCGCTTCCAGGTTTCTTCGTCCAAGTGCCGTGGCCATCACGCTGATGTGACGAGAGACGAATTTCACCCTCCCGCCAAACCCGTCCGTTTCCTTTCTTTTTCCTTCTTTTCCTTCCTTCTTCCGACCGTCTCACTTGATACTTGCTCTTTGTGAGCCGTCTCCTGTTTGGATGGTCTAGACTGCTGGTACATGGCATCGAGACCGTTCTTCATCCCTGGGGCCTCCTATTGCTTGTTCCTATTTTCAGTCTTTTTCCCCCTCATTCGTCGTCATCCCGGAGCTCGCCCTTCACGTGTCCCTCCTTTATTCTCATTTTCCAACATCTCCTCTTGTTGATACCTGCGCCAGATATACAAAGGAAATCTGAATACAAGTGAGTCCGAGTCAGTTCGAGTAAAAGAGGCTGAGCCAGAGCGAGAGCCTGGCAGGCGAGCGGCAGAGGCTCCCCGGTTGACGGTTGACACGCCTGAATCTGACCAAGATCCCGGCTCGCTAGAAAGCCTACAATCCGGGTCCGGATTTCGCTTACAGCAGCAGTACGAAGTGGACGACATACATCTCTAACTCTGCTTGCGATAGCTTCATACGCCGCAACCCTTCATCCGGCTCTTGACGCCCTGTATAATTTTCCAGCCGCCCTAACCTTTGGCTCCTTGGTTTCCTTGGCGCAGTCTCCAGACGTCCAACTTCTTGTCCGATTCCAGATCGCTCCTCATTGCTTGCTCTGCCGTGTATAGTCGCCACCACTTTATCCGGGAAGAACATCCAACCATTCATTAGCTACATTGCCTCGGCAAACCAGACATCCATTTCAACAAGTCGCTGCTCAACTCCTCTCTCATCGCAAGATACATCGCTTCTCGCCTACCTACCAACACTCGGCATCTCTCGTCACTCACTGTTGCACCGTCATCCACCTGCCTGCCTTGTGACAGGTTGAGCAAACATTTCCCTTCGTGGCCTCTTGTTTACGGGCCCCCTCCCTCTCCCCCATCACCATTGGGAGTTGCTTGGCGCCCTCGGATTTTCGTCTCTCGAATCTTTTCTCCTTCACCGTCACCTCACGAATCCATAAGCTGGCTACCTTGGGAGCTGGCCACTTTACAATCCCGCTGCGATTCCATTTTTTAAAGACGACCCCTCCGATTTCTCACTGCTTCTCCCCTTTTAATCCTCTTCTTCTTTTCTCCAACTCTTAGTACCGAGATAGGGCTGCGTGGCTTTTGGCTTCACACGCTATTTCCTCTTCATTCGAGCTCTCCCATCCCGATTCGGCAAGAGGGTCTGGTCCAATTTCGCCCCATATCAGCCTCAATACACTCTTCTTCTCTCCTATATATACATATCCCTATTTACCCACTCTCAAAGGCCTGTCGTCGGTATATTCATCTTGTCGACGTTTCTGGTCACTTCTCCATGGTCCAATATCATGGTTTCGAGAATTCGACATTCAAGCTCCGAACCCGATATTTTGTGATATAAGCCAGCCAGCTCCGTAAACCCACCATGGTCTACCAAGGCAAGCCTTCGAGGGGCTGTCAGATGTGCCGGACTCGTCGCATCAAGGTATGTCTCTTTGCTCCTTGTCCTGTTATGAAGCTCCACGTCGAAACTCATCATCTACTAGTGTGACGAGACAAAACCTACATGCAACCAGTGTGCCAAGTCTCGCCGGCAGTGCCCCGGATACAGAGATGAGTTCGACCTGGTGTTTCGTAACGAGACCCAGGCTACGGAGAAGAGAGCGCAGCGGGCAACAAAAAAGGCTTTGGCGCAACGGATGACCAAATTCGCCCCCAGTTCTACGCCTGAACCAATGTTTTCAAACGGACAAGATTCATCCGCTAACTCCTCCTTTGTGGCATCTCAACACTTGTCCTCAATGGCTTCATATGGCCGCAAGAATCAGCAGACCCCTTGGACCGGCCTTTACTCCTTACTGCAGAAGCCGCAGATGGACTTGGACGGCCAGGCGACTTGCCACTTCCTCTCCAATTACGTCCTCATTCCCCGGCAAGGCAACGGACGCGGGTTCCACGAGTACGTAGTGCCATTGCTCAGGGCAGAAGAGGTGGCCCCTCATTTCAAGGCCGCCTTCGACGCCTGCGCGATGGCTAGCTTTGCCAATACCCGGGGAGACCAGCTTCTAGTTGAACGAGCCCTACGTATTCATTCAAAGGCGTTGGGGGCTATAAACATAGCCTTGAACAACCCAGACACCATCAAGCAAGATTCCACATTGGCGTCAATCCTCTTGCTAGGACTTTTCGAAAACATAACAACCAGAAACCTGGGCATGCTGGCTTGGGGACCTCATATCCGTGCCGCGATCCAGCTTGTCAGGAAACGGGGCCGCAAGCAGCTGCGGACCAAAATCGGCGTCGCCTTGTTCATTGCAGTGCGAACCCAGATGGTAGGTTCTTCCTCTGTTATGCCACGTGTTTGATTCCTCGTATAGTTTAATATCTTCCTGTTCTGACTGTAGTTTTCGTAGATTGTCCACACGCTCAGTACTGCCAAACCACCTCTAATGCAGGCGGAGTGGTGGCTTAATTCAGATTCTGTCCGGGATACGTATGCTTCTCAGTGTCAGAGGCTCGGCATCCGCACTGGGGAAATCAGGGCAGAGGTAAACCGGCTCATGAGCCAGCTCCCCCGAAACATGCAAAGCGTTGAAGCTATGAAAGACTTGATCAGACAAGCTCGGGAGGTGGACTTTGAGTGCGTCCGATGGGCGGAGACGCTTCCAGACCATTTTAGATACCGGACAATCCTCTGGCAAGATGAAATTCCCGATGCCGACTACAGTCAGCTGGAAGTGTTCCCAGGCCGCGTCGATGCCTACCCAGACTTGTGGGTGGCCAGCATATGGGGCATGATGCGAATATCACGAATCATCCTGGCGTCAGTCGTGATTCGGTGTACAGCCTGGGTCTGCTCACCTGTCGACTACCGCACAGCCCCAGAATATGCCACAGCGAGGAGAATATGCGTGGATAACATCACCGATATCATAGCTTCGGTACCCTACCAGCTCGGGTGGTTTAGCACACGAAAGCACCTGTTTCAGCAAGACAGCCTTTCCGGGTTCGCCTGCGGCGAAGACGATACTTACAAAAGCCTCTCTGGATACTTTTTAACTTGGCCGTTGGCTTGTATCCAGGGACAAGACTACACGACTGATATCCAGCGGACCTGGGCTCGTGGACGGCTCACCTACATCGGAAAGCATCTTGGCGTCTCGTACGCTCTCATGCTAACTCAGGTATGAAATCACCCCCCATTTCGATTTCCTGTAGCCCCCTTGCGGCACACACATGCGCAGGTATAGTTCGCTAACAGCTGTAATCAACCCGCAGCTCCAATATCGGACTCCCTCCATGCTCATTAAAATGGATGGCACAATGGCCAACAGTCCGTCTGTCAACGTCGAGAAGCTTCTCTCCATGAAAGTCGCAAAACCGTCTGAAGTTTTACCCACGATGCCCATGGCACCGCAGCTTTTCCGGCAGCAGATGTTCCAGGGTCAGCCGACTGTATTGGTACGTGAAGCAGCTGGAGAGCCAGCCATGGGTAGTCTGCTAACCTGAGACGACAGTTGACGCAGCACGCTATGTCGACGTACGATGATACAAGTCCGGAAGGGGATTGAGATGCGAGACCATACGGACCGGTTCTTATTTGTTATTTCGAAGGCGCAGGCATCGGGCGATCAACCGAGGAAAAGGGAAAGTTTAGGTCAGGCGCACAGGCTAGGAGCATGCCATACTTGCGTTTGGCAGCGTCATCATTTTGGTTTCGATTTGGGAGAATTATCAATGTGGATGCGTTTAAGATAGAGTTAAATTTTAGGATATGTATGACGGCCTATTAGATGACTTGTTCAGTCAGTCAAGCGACGGCCGTAAGTTTGGCAGCCAGACGCTCCTCCGCAATACATTTCCAAAGATGTTTTATCCGTGAAAAGTAGTAAAAACCCAAGGCTCCCTCCCATTCAAGTCCTAGCCGGCGGACTCTCATCAGTGCAAGTAATTCCTATGCCATCTGTCACATGTCATTTTGACATTTGGATCCAAAGTTGACTCGTCAAGCTTATTCCCATGTTGTTATGTTATTTCGAGCCTTTCCGCTTCCTATAATCCCAAAGGACATTAGTTATGCATAAAAACACCCCCCGCGACAAAGTAACAAATAGCTTTCTCCCGGTCCCCCAATAGGTGATATAGGTAGGTGCAAAAGGTGATCGGATCGTTTGCTCACATTTCCTCGTCCCTCTGCGCAGTCCCCAGGTTCCATGCCTTGACGACGTAGCTCTGGGTCTTGTCGACGTATTTCTCGTTTTGCATCTGCTTGATGCCGACGCGGACGCCGTCCTTTGTGAAGACGACGTTCTTGCGGCCCATGCGCTCGGACGCGGTCTCGCGCATCTTTGTGAAGGAGAGGTAGATTTGGTAGAGGACCCAGCCGCCGCCGCTGAGGAGGGCGATGACGATGATGAGGGGGATGATTTGGCTGGAGCAGAGCGGAAGATGCATGTTAGTTCAGGTTGTCTTTTTTTTTTGCTTAGAACTGAGTAAGGGATGGGAGAGTGAGAGAATGGAGGAGAGACGTTACCCCAAGGTTGACGCCATGATATTCAGGAGGGAGTGGCGCGAGGCGTTTAAGCGGGGGACGGGCGATGCAATAGGCGGCTTGTTGTAAAGTAAATCTGGGCGATCGAATATAGCCCGGGTATCAAGGTTTGGTTTGTATTAAAGGCGATTTAGACGGCGAGGCGCAAACGAAGCAGGCGACTCTTGGGAAATGGACGTGGCGCGACCAGATGATCAATGTCAAAGGAGCGAAAAAGAGTTAGAATGAAGAAAAGGCCGAATGGTTGTAGCTGGAAGAAGAAGAAGAAGAAGAAAATTGAACCCGTGACGGTTTGAGGGAGCGTGAAGAAAGCAAGTGACGGCTTTGGAGCGATCGAAAGTTGGAGGGAGGGAATGGGAATGCAAAAGATTAAAAGCAATTGATGCATGTGCAAGTGGAGGAGGCCTCAGCTTTGGGGATTTTTTAGCTGCACTGGCGATTGGATTCTTCGATTATTACTGCCCGAAATAGTAGCTGCACTACCTACATTTATGTACATGGTTGCATATGTCTTTGTAGCACTAGACCAGGTTGTTGATTAAGGCGATCAAGGGAAAATGTTAGGTAGTATCTGGGGCTGGGAGTCACGCATATTCCCATCAATCGCGCCTTTTTTTTATTTTGGTTCTGACTGTTTGCTTGTTCCCCTTGCCGAATTTCATGGTGATGCTTCCAGGGTCTTCATCTTGTTAGTTCGCGTTTGCAAGCCAGCCAGGGGACCGCAGCCTGCAGTTACAGCGGCTCGCAGTGGGCTGTTGGCGACGCTAATGCGCTGGGGGCAGGTGGGCTGTGGCGGGCTAGCGAGGGGGACCTGAAAGTGGTATTACTGCATCAAATCCCATGGCTGATCTATTATTATCGCCCGTGGTCTATCTGATGTAGAGAGCATGGAGAGCAGAGCAGAGCATTGACGCAGTTCCTGCGAAGAGACGCTTTGCGTCAATGGCATTGATGGTACCTGCAGGGTTCGTCTGAAGATGGGTGACATTCGCACTAGAAGAAGCTCCTTGATATGGTATCAGATATATGGGCAGTTAATTGATTAATGAGTCACTGGCAGCAAAAGAGGGAGCTCAAAAAGGAAAAAGAAAAGAAAAAGAGTCGGTAGCACAGCATCGAAATCGCTTCAGCTCGTGTAAGCAATTAATCGCATCAGCACAGCCGGGGAGCTTAGACGCGGTACTGCAGAGAGGATTCCCCACAGCGAAAAATGTCCTAATTGGGGGTTCGCTGCAACGGCGATGATGATGACTGGATGGACAGGGGGGAGAGAGAGCAGTCAGTCAGAAGGGTATCAGATCTCATGTCAATTAATATTGATTACTGCATGCATCGATGGGTGAACGTGAACCAGTGCGACGCCCTTGTCTTGTCTGCCTTGGCCGGGGGAGATTAGGATCTGGGTTCGTAAGTTGCCGAATCCCGCCCGCTGTTTGCCTCAACTTGCGAAGAGTCTACAGTTTCAACCAACTTTTGATGATCAACAACTACCCTGCAGTTTGATGTATTGTGTGTGGCTTTTGAGGGGAAACATGTCGTAATTAGATGCAAGATCCGAGATTCAGCTGTTCTCGTCGCGGCAAGTCATCAGGAACCAGTCATCTGCCATCTACCCCGTGTTTAGATCTACCACGTGGCTCGATTCGAGCTTATTGCGAAGATCAACAATGTTGCCAGCGTGGTTGACAGCATACGCCGCTTTTTGGCCACCTTTCAAAAAGTACCTGTACGCGTACTAGGTACCAATACAGCATGTATCCAGCTACGTGTTTTCAATGGCATCTCACAATGTCTCGAAGCTTAACAGCGATGTGGATACTTCATGTCTTTGGAAAATGTTTATGTGTCCAATGCGAAAGTCGTCCTATAAAACCCACAACAGCCAATACAACACAAACAATATTGACCTGCATTACTGGAGTCGCTGCTACCTTTACCTGTTAGTGGCTGTTAGTACCTCGTACTCCACCGCGTCTCAACCTCAACGCCTCCCTAGCCACAGCGCCCCTCTTTGTGTGGCTCAGAGGCGGTGTCTAATTACCTATCCAAAAAGGACACTCTACCTATCGGCTGGACGACAAGCAGTGACGCCCACCAACGAATCTTGATCCTGCTTCCGCCTGCCAATCCACCCAGACGGCTGGCTTCGACATTGAATTGTTCGATCCTTCGACTGTCGGACTCAACCTCGGCCTTTTCATCCCCTCGACCGTCGCCCCGTGGTCAAAGGCAGAGCTTTTCTCGCCCAGAGTAAACGCTCCTCTAGAGGCCCAGCCCTCCCCACCGACCGAACTCTTATCACAACATCCCTCGCCTCTGGCCGCCCACAGAGCGACGCCCTCGCCCTACTCAATCTCATCATGTCGGCGCCTCCCGGTGATGGCTACGGCCAGCCTCTTGATCAGCAAGCCCAGGAACAGCCATACGATGGCCAGGCCGCACATCACGCCCACGAGGCTGCTGCGGGCAAGAAGAAGAAGCGAGGATATGCGGCGCAAGCTTTCGAGGTCGGCACAGGAGCCAATGCTTTAGCTGGCGGCCAGCTACCAGTCGGACAACAGTACGGCGTGCCTCCAGTCCAAGGCGGTGCTGCTCCTTATGGCGCCTATCCGCAGGGCGAGCCTCAACCTGCTGCTGGCGGACCCGCGGCGCCTGGATATCAGTATCCCCAAGCCGGTTATGGCGCACAGCAACCCGTGCCCGCATCGCAGCCCGCATATGGCGGCTACCAGGCTCCGGATCAGGGATACCAACCACCGGGTGGTCAGGGTCCTGCTCCTGGTATCGCCGGCATCACCCAGGGCATGGCTGGTATGCAGATGGGAAGCCAGCCTCAGCCCCCGCAGATGGCCCAAGCAAACAGGCCCGCTGCTCTCAACCAGCTGTATCCTACGGACCTCTTGACTCAGCCTTTCAACGTCACGGAGCTGGATCTGCCCCCTCCTCCAATCATTCTCCCGCCCAATGTAAGATTGATATCCCGCCCAATATGGCCATGCGCGATGACGTGTGCTAATATGAGCTGCGTTTCTTTATAGACCAGCGTGACTGCCTCACCGGATTCCAACTGCTCTTCGCGATACATTCGCTCCACCATCAATGCCGTTCCTACATCCAACTCGTTGCTCAAAAAGTCCAAGCTGCCGTTTGCTCTCATCATCCAGCCGTACGGAGCTCTTCACGACGATGAGGATCCCATCCCCGTGGTCCAAGATCAGGTCATTTCACGTTGCCGAAGATGTAGGACGTATATCAACCCATTTGTTACCTTTTTGGACCATGGCCACCGCTGGAGGTGTAACATGTGCAACCTGAGCAACGATGTGCCCCAGGCTTTCGATTGGGATGCTGCGGCCCAGCAGGCTGCTGACAGATGGCGCCGCCACGAGCTCAACCACGCCGTCGTCGAGTTTGTTGCCCCCCAGGAGTACATGGTCCGACCACCCCAGCCCCTGGTGTACCTCTTCCTCTTTGACGTCAGCTATGCGGCTGTCTCCAACGGTCTCTTGGCCACAAGTGCCAGGACCATCCTGGACAGCTTGAACAGGATACCCAACGCGGATCGCCGAACTCGCCTTGGTTTCCTCGCCGTCGACTCTAGCCTTCACTACTTCTCCATCCCCAAGGACTCAGAAGAGAATGGCGAGACCAGCATGCTTGTGGTCAGCGACCTCGACGAGCCCTTCTTGCCGGTGCCCCACGACCTCCTGGTTCCCTTGACCGAGAGTCGCCAGAGCATCGAAAAGTTCCTCCAGAAACTGCCGGACATGTTCCAGAACAACCAGAGCAACGGTTCATGCATGGGCTCCGCCCTGCGTGCGGGACACAAGCTTATCTCTGCGCTTGGCGGCAAGATTGTTGTCCTCACAGCCTCGCTTCCCAACACCGGCGTCGGAAAGCTGGACATGAGGGAAGACAAGAAGCTCCTGGGAACCTCCAAGGAGAGCAGCCTTCTGCAGACTTCGAACAGCTTCTATAAGAGCTTTGCCGTCGAGTGCTCCAAGAACCAGGTTTCTATTGACATGTTCTTATTCTCATCCCAGTACCAGGACGTGGCCTCATTGAGCAACTTGCCGAGATACACCGGTGGACAGACTTGGTTCTATCCTGGCTGGCACGCTTCGCGACCAGAAGACGCACTCAAGTTCGCCTCCGAGTTTAGCGACTACCTGTCATCCGAGATTGGATTGGAGGCCGTCCTCCGAGTGCGCGCGACCACTGGTCTGCGCATGAATGCCTTTTACGGAAACTTCTTTAACCGCAGCTCAGATCTCTGCGCGTTCCCGGCCTTCCCCCGCGATCAGTGCTACGTTGTTGAAGTTGCCATTGACGAGAGTCTTACTAAGAACGTGGTATGCCTCCAGGCGGCCGTGCTGCACACCACATGCAATGGAGAGCGTCGCATTAGGGTCTTGACTCTGGCCCTGCCGACAACGACGAACCTGTCCGACCTGTACGCGTCTGCAGATCAGTCCGCCATCACAGCCTACTTCAGCCACAAGGCCGTCGAGAGAGCGCTCAGCAGCGGCCTGGATGCGGCCCGAGACGCCCTGTCAGCCAAGGTTACCGAGCTTCTCCAGACTTTCAAGAAGGAGCTCGCCGGCGGCAGCATGGGCGGCGGCCTACAGTTCCCTGCCAACCTCCGAGGACTTCCTCTCCTGTTCCTTGGCCTCACAAAGAATGTCGGCCTACGAAAGTCAGCACAAATTCCCTCCGACATTCGATCAGCCGCCTTGTGCCTCTTGTCCACACTTCCGATCCCGCTCTTGATCCGATACATTTATCCCAGGCTCTACTCTCTGCATGACATGCCCGACAATGCCGGTGTCCCGGATGAGGCCACAGGGCAGATTACCCTACCCCCTGCACACAACCTGTCATCGGAGAGACTGGTGCCATACGGCCTCTATCTGATTGACGATGGCCAGGTGCAGTTCTTGTGGGTCGGCCGCGATGCCGTTCCTCAGCTCATCGCCGACGTCTTCGGAGTGGAAGACCGCACGCAGGTTCACGTCGGCAAGGGACGGGTTCCCGAGCTCGAAAACGACTTCAACGAGCGCATTAGGGCGGTGATCCAGAAGAGCCGTGATCACCGAGCACTTGGCGTGGGAAGCATCACGGTGCCACACCTGTAC
This sequence comes from Trichoderma atrobrunneum, assembly GCA_003439915.1. Lineage (NCBI taxonomy): Eukaryota > Fungi > Ascomycota > Sordariomycetes > Hypocreales > Hypocreaceae > Trichoderma > Trichoderma atrobrunneum. The sequence continues at coordinate 21,568 of PNRQ01000230.1, read as the reverse complement.
ATTGTTCGGGAGGACGGCGAGCCATCTCTCAAGCTGTGGGCGCAAACGCTGCTTGTCGAGGACCGGGCAGACCAGGGTGTAAGTGCGGCACAGTGGCTTGGTTCACTTCGAGAAAAGGTACGCCAACTCGCACTCTTTTAGATAACCCTATGGACGATATGCAATTGCTAACGTGATGAATCATCTAGGTTGTGCAGTAATGAATGTTAAGGATTGTACGTGAGCGGATGTGAGCGGTGGTGTCGCAATAATATTGTATAGACTAGGTAGTGATGGGGAATCTCATGGTGGCCGGCCTTTGGCCAAAAAAAAAGAGGGCGAGTATGAGGAGATGGGACTATGTCTTTTTATCATGGTAAACGAACAATATTTCAACAAATGGTCGCTTATAATTTGAAGTATTGAAGATGTATTGTTGAGATTTGGCCCAGTCCTGTGGCTGAGTACATTGTTTCAAGCTCGTCCATGTTTGTCTACTTTCTCACATAGGCGACTGTCTAGCCTCATCAGGCATTATGTTGCCTTTATATCACAAGTGCCAAGATGCTACTTCTTGTTCTTGCATCTCGGCATCGTTGCCTGCTTGTTCCAATGCGGCGGACGGCGATAGAGGCCGGCCGGCTGTTAAAAAGGGTACTGGACCAACTTTGTTTCGTCGGCGGGACGGGGCAGAAGTGGCGTGTTATGTCTGATTGGGTTGGGATTACTCCATAAATACGGGCCAAGTTTTCTTTTGAAACGACGCTGGAGAAGAACCTCTACGTCGTGGTTTGAGGTTGGCCCCCCCTTTATTGGGACTGGGGGGGGATTTGTGATTTGCGCCGCAGGTGGGAGTGTGATGAAACAGGCGAAGGGGACGCTTGACTGGCCAATGGGGATGGAGATTAGGCGCTTAGGGGAAAGAAGAGGGTTAGTTGCTTTGTGATGATGGATGCATGTCATGAGATGAAAAGAAGGGGGATGGATGTACAGAGTAGAAGGGATCATATGACTCATTGGGCATGCATCGTATGGATTTGGATTGTGATGTTGATGTTGGCGAGTATTGAGGTTTGTTGGTTGAGATTGATGGCTGTTGAGACTTGAGAGCACGGGAAGAGAAGCGCCTGGACCACGTTCAGACGAAACTTCAAACGCGCTGGCGCAAAAGGGCTTCAGGGCGGGCTGGGCCTGTAAGATGCCCCAGACGCCCCCATGTCGTTACTCCTGCCGAGAGACCTGCGCTATGGAATGGATGGAGGCTTTAGCGGGCTTTAGCTCAGGCGGCGCCGGGTGCTGGATCGAATTGGATCAATGATTGGATAGGCCAGGTACGTGTAGGTTGTTGAGAGCCATCGGCATAGGAACAAGTAAGACGGCCAACTTGCCAGACGCTTTGTTGCTTGTGATGAAGATGATGAGGGTGCATATTAGATCCGAGCTTACTGCAGTGTAATCACTCCCCCTCTTTACACTTGATGATGAGAGGATTCCTTCTGCCTTCAATGCCCTATTCATAGTAGTTCCATCCGAGCTTTGGTAATATGTAAGAACAAAGCGCAGCCCAGCCTTTGAAGACTGGGGTATAAGCTACAAACCTCTGCGGTCAAAGAAAATCTTCAGCAGTCCTAAACTGGCTCCCGTTCTAGAATAGAAACCACACCCTTGTAGTCCTTTGTTTTACACTCCCAGTTGAGGTCTTTGTTTCAACAAGACACAAAGGAACCTCCCCGAAAAGGGCACCTGTATGTTGCATTAGCCGTATGCCGGCGTCTTGACAAGCCGTAAGCTATCTACATGCATGCTTCAATCCCACGGCATTTCCCCGTCACCCGTCTGTCAACTGTCTCCCCCCTCTTCTCAGGCATAGGGCATTGCTGTTTCGAGCCTTTCAAAACCGGGCTCGATACGGGTATTGAAACGACGAGCGCTGTTTCGATCTGAGCTGCACCAGGATCGGCAGGTTGTCACAGGACAGTTGCAAGGGGCCACCAGCGGACCCAAGCGCGGCCTGAACCCGTATAAACGGCAACGAACCTGTAACTGCAGGCGGCTCTTGTATTCCATGCATCTGCTCCGTCCCAGGCCGTCAACAAGCTCCGTGCCCATCAGCATCAATTCCCTGCAGCCACCTATCTAAGCTACTGGCAACATACAGTAATTGGTAGCCCAGGCCTGCTCTGTCTGCAACCCCCCTGGACTGGCCCTCCTAACCTAGCCCGCCCCCGCTGGTGCTCCTGAATTATTGCTCGTACAAAGCAACCAAAGCTCGCTAACGCTCCTCAGCTGAGCACCTCAGAGATACAAAGACCTTGCTTGGGCCACCCCACTTTGGCCAGCACGCACCTTCGACCCCGCAGCCAGCGACTCGTGCTTCTCGTCAACACACCGAGACTTCCATATCATTTGCCAGAAGCCCGTCCGTCTTTGTCTTGTCTTTGCGTCTTCTACTCGTATTCTTATTTCATACATTATCCTTATTCCGAGACTGAGCGCATTTTGTTTCTTTCTCGTCTCTCCATCTCCTCTTTCTTCGGGCCCCAAGATAAGCGTTAGCAACTGTTCTGCATCTACGCGCCCGTTCCTTTTCCCACTTTCTGTTCGTATAGCCGCGATTCCCCCTCAGTCTGCCACGACAAGAGCCTCAAACTGACTCTGTCTGTCTAGTTCGCTGAGTGGAGTTTCCATTTAGTTGGCTTATCCGCATATTAGCCTGCGGGCACCGACGAGAATCTCCAACGCATACGGAGAGGCCTTTGTTCACCCTTTCCCGCTTGGTGCTGCGTTGCGTTTCTGTACGCTCTCGAGCTCGGACACCAACCTTTAGCCGTTACCATCACCCGCCCACACCCAACTACCTCAGCTTCAAGTCGCGCAAAGCGCAAATCCGACCATCATGTCTCGGTCGAACCCCCCCAACAATGCGTCGGCATCACGCAAAATCTCCTTCAACGTCAGCGAGCAGTATGACATTCAGGATGTCGTTGGCGAGGGAGCCTACGGAGTTGTTTGGTAAGTTCCTGTTAATCCGGACTTGCGGTCTGGGGATGGATGTAGCTACGCACGCCGAGATTCTAACAGCACTGGGGCAGCTCTGCCATTCACAAGCCGTCCGGGCAAAAGGTGGCAATCAAGAAGATTACCCCCTTCGACCACTCCATGTTCTGTCTGAGAACTCTGCGAGAGATGAAGCTGCTGCGCTACTTCAACCACGAAAACATCATCTCCATCCTCGATATCCAGAAGCCTCGAAGCTACGATAGCTTCAACGAGGTCTACCTTATCCAGGTATGTCTCCCCGGAGCTCCACAAATTCACTCTGCCCTTTGTCGGTACATTTGCTTACCATAGTACTTTCGTGCAGGAACTCATGGAGACGGATATGCACAGAGTCATTCGAACCCAGGACCTCTCCGACGACCACTGCCAGTACTTTATCTACCAGACGCTCCGAGCGCTCAAGGCCATGCACTCGGCAAACGTCCTGCACCGAGATCTCAAGCCATCCAATCTCTTGCTAAATGCCAACTGTGATCTCAAGGTCTGCGATTTCGGTCTGGCCCGATCCGCTGCTTCCCAGGAGGACAACTCTGGATTCATGACCGAATACGTTGCCACGCGATGGTATCGTGCCCCCGAGATCATGTTGACCTTTAAGGAGTACACCAAGGCTATTGACGTTTGGTCTGTTGGCTGCATTCTGGCTGAGATGCTCAGCGGAAAGCCTCTGTTCCCCGGAAAAGACTGTACGTTGGCACTTATGCCAAGCTCTTTACGCGAATGAATGCTGACACAAGGCCCTTTCCAGACCACCACCAGCTGACCCTGATCCTTGATGTGCTCGGTACACCGACCATGGAGGATTACTACGGCATCAAGTCTCGACGAGCAAGGGAGTACATCCGCTCGCTGCCCTTCAAGAAGAAGGTGCCATTCCGCACCCTCTTCCCCAAGACCTCTGACCTGGCACTGGACCTCTTGGAGAAGCTGTTGGCGTTCAACCCCGTCAAGCGAATCACAGTGGAGGATGCCCTCAAGCACCCCTACCTTGAGCCATATCACGACCCTGAGGATGAGCCCACCGCGCCTCCGATCCCCGAGGAGTTTTTCGATTTCGACAAGCACAAAGATACCCTGAGCAAGGAGCAGCTGAAGCAACTGATTTACCAAGAAATTATGCGGTAAAAGTTTGGCCATGATGATTTTCAGAGCTTGATGAAGCATGTTGTTGGAGGAGATTGTTGCAATTGATAAACAAAGGTGAACAAAAGCGGAGGTATTTGCGGAGGACATAGAGCAATGAGATGAGATGAGATTGGCAAAGAAAGGATATCAGTCTTGGCCGGGCCAAGACGAGCGGATAGCAAAGCAAGGAGGAACGAGACGAGATATGAAACGAATAAAATACACTGGCCTCGGATGGCAGCTTCTTTTTTTATGCTCAAGTTTTGGTCATTTTTCTGCGGGGAGTCGTTCAATAGCCTGCGCATCTCGACGAATACACGCACACGGTTGATGATGTATATGAAGTCTTTACCTTAGTACTGTTTATGCAAAGCCACTGAAGTTTATAGGTAGATTAGCTTTACAAGATAACACATTGGAATGTTCTTGGAACTATTTATACTACAGCACGAGTATATATAATTAGCATCAAAAGGCTGGTCCCGGCCGAGGTGCGGGGCGAGTGTCGCGATCGACATGGGACGGCTGTTTTCTGTTTTCTGCAGTGGCCTGTTGGTCTCAGACCAGGCCAATGACAGCATGATTCGATCTAGCCAACCCCACCAGGCAGAGGCAAAACAGCAGCAAGCTTGGCCCTGTCGAACAGCGAAAAGGCTGGCTGTGACATAGAAGCCCACCTCCATACTGTAGGCCACGCAGGCATTAATAACTTGGTGTCTTACCTTGCGCAGGTACACGCAGCTTTTGCACCTTGGATTCTGATCACGCTCCTGATTTCCCTTCCTCCTTCTTTTCTTCCTCGGCATTCTTATCGGCTTCCTTTTTGCCCTAATTCCATGGCCGTCCGGCTTCTATCGCTCGGCTGGCGGGTCTCGTCTTTGGATACATCGTAACTGCTCGCGGCTGCTTACCGCCATACCGCAATTGAACATTTCTGCCAGCATTACCAACCTGGTGCTATACCTGGACCGGGCTGCTATTACATACCTCTGGGCAGCGGAAAGATCAACATACTTCTTGACCCTCCGGCTTATACCATCGGCTCTAGGGCTGCTTACCACAAGGGGGCTTTTTCCCACGCCAGAAGGCCAAAGGCAAAAAAAGAAGAAAGCTGGCAGCAATGTGGACGGGCCTGATGCGGCGCTTCTCGACGGAGGACACCCGCGTGGGCAGCGACTTTGACGAAGACGCCGAGAGCCATCACAGCCACAGCCACCACCATCACCATCTCAAGGACGGCATCAACGACGTCTACACGCCGTCGCTGCGCACGCTGAGCCCCTTCCGGCCGCCGCCGCTGGACCCGGTTGTGCTGCACGGATACAAGGACAACACGCCGGTGGGCTCGAGGCTGCTGACGAACGTGGTGGCCGAGGAGATTCGCACCATGGTGCCGGAGCGGCTGCGCATCACCGAGGACTGGCGGCTGGTGTATAGCCTGGAGCAGAATGGCACCAGCCTGGCGACGCTGTATCAGCGGTGCCGCCAGTATGAGGGCATGAGGGTGGGCTTTGTGCTGGTTGTCAAGGATCAGGAGGGCGGGGTAAGTTTTGTTTTGTCTTTCTTTTGCCTTGTTGTGGAAGCTTGAGGGAAGCTGTATTCTGGATATGTAGAGAGACGGTTCGACTGACTTGACTTGACTTTGACGCAGACGTTTGGTGCCTACCTCTCCGAGTATCCTCATCCCGCCCCGTCCTACTTTGGCAACGGCGAGTGCTTCCTGTGGCGAGCCTCGACGCTGACGTCTCTCCCGCCGCCGCCGTCCGCAGACACGACCCATCTGACACGCAGCACGACGCCGCTCGCTCCCCCCTCGCGGTCCGGCGCCTCGACGCCCGGGATCCGCTTCAAGGCGTTCCCCTACAGCGGCCTCAACGACTTCTACATCAACTGCGAGACGGGCTTCCTGAGCGTGGGGTTCGGGCGGCGGCCACTACGGCCTGTGGCTGGACGACTCGCTGGACGTGGGACACAGCGCGACGTGCGAGACGTTTGGCAACGAGCCGCTGAGCGACGCGGGGCCCAAGTTTAGCGTTATTGGCGTTGAGCTGTGGGTGATTGGGGCGTGATGGGGTTGTATGCCTTTGCTTGAACTACCTACCTTAATTTGCCTGTTACTATGGGATTGGTGCTTTACTTTGGTATACCATCTACCGGAACACCATTCTTCACCCCGTCCTATTTGATTGCCTGATGGAGACAGATGTACCTAACGCGGGCGAGTGTCTATCGAGCATGGCTCGAATCCTACGACATAAATGGTGTAAGAAGACATGTCGGAACAGAATCTTGGGTGAGATGGGTGGGAGTGATAATAAGAAGAAACAAAGGGAAGAGAAGGAAGAGGAAGAAAGGAAGCAGTGGAAGAAGACACTCCCTGGAAGATGTTTGATGCCTAGACAAACAGACAGACAGACAGACAGACAGACGCTTTATACTATGATACCCCAGAAAGCCAATTGAATGAGCGCCGTCTCCCTCCTCTATCTTTGTTCCATCCTTGCTTAACTTCGTATCTACTCTTACAATGTGTTACAGTGGCTTGCCAGAATGCCAATGGCCAGCATTAGCTCTACCAGTTCTAGATTCCTCCTCTTGCTTGATTTCTCCATCCACTCTCATTGCTACTATGCCGGCCCCTCTAGTCTCTTCTTCTGAAAAGCCACTATCCCCTCTAGGATTCCTTCCGGCGTCGGCGTTTCAGCACAAACATCAGGCTCAAAATCAAAATTCTTGACAAGGTGGGTTCTCGTCGTAGGTCCAATCGTAGCAACAAAGGTCCCATCGTCCCGCCGTCCAGAAAACTTGCCCGTTGAAGGATCCAGCACCCCAAGACCACGGAGCATGCTATCACAGCCCGTTGGCGAGAAGACGACGACCCAGCGCGAGGGGCTGTGCTGCGTCTTGCTCAGTATCGCCGCGAAGTCATCCGGGAAAGACGGCATCTCGCCCGTGCCGTAGACGACTTCCTCAACGACGGGGATCCTGCGGCCTTCAGGGAGAGATGGGTCCATCAGGGTACGCGGGATGATGTCTCTGCGCTGCTCGCCCACGAGGAAGAGCAAGGGGGGAAGTTGTCGGGGATGGTCTTTGCGGTGCCATTCTGCGTAGTGGTCGAGGATGAATTGGGCGAGGGCATCGCCATTGCCGGTGTGGCTGCCGAAGATTTGGAGGGGAGGGTGTTGGGAGACGGCGGAGAGGGCGCGGGTGGTGGCTGGGCCGACGCTGTAGATGGGGATGTGCTGTAAGTGAGGCCATGCGGGATCGTCTGTGACGAGCTGTGTTAGCTAAGATGATACGGACGGCATTGTTGAATGGGGGTATGGATACGAACTATTTGATGTTTCGTCTTCTCGGACTACATGCGCAAATGCCTCGACGGCTCTCTGGGAGGTGAATATCAGCCCGCCGAATTCGCAGTCCGGGCTGCTCCCGATGCGCTTCTGGCGGAGCAAGTTTCGGAGTTTGTCTACTCCCTTTTCTTCGAATTTGTGTTGTAGGACGGGTACAAAGGTTGGTTCGAAGAGGGGGTTATGAGAAGGAGACGAGAAGAGGTCTTCGTATGCGTCGGATGGACTGGATTTTGTCTTGAGGAGGAGGACCGGGATCGGCTGGTCTTGAGGAGCGGGATTGGAGGATGACATGATGGAAGCTAGACTAGAATAGGGTAGAGATTGATGAGGATTATTTGGTGCATGGGTTTGGAATTAATATTGATGTTCTAGATAGAGGAAGATGCAATTGAAGCTACCATTGAGCGGCGGAATGTACAGTCACGATGTTGAGCTACGATGTTGCTGACATCGGACGAGCTAGTCGGTCGTCCTATGAACTGCAAATAGTGGATGACGATGGCTTGGAGGGGCGGAGGGGCTACCCGCAGCTTTATCGATAAGAAAAAAGTGACCGGACTGACGGGTTAGAGGCGGTTCCCGAGGGCTGACAAATTAACGTGCAAGATACTGTATGAATCGATCTTGAGACTATTCCATCTTTATATATCTTTTCCCTCTTCATCATTTCATCTTTGTTGATATTTTGGCTGCCACTCAGAACTCGATTGGGGCGAGTGAGTGAGTGCGAGTGTTGGTTTACGAGCACTACTGGGACGTTCTCCTACCGATAAAAGAAAAGAAGAAGGGAAAAAAAAGATGGCCGAAGAAGCATCGTTTCGAGACGCAGTTGCGTCTGTTCCCGGGCTCTCGGGTGCTTCCGAGTCGGTTGCCGCCGACCAGCAGCCCAAGAAGTTCCCCAAGGGAGTGGTTCTGGGCAAGGATGGCAAGCCGTAAGTATCTGCCTCTTCCTCGTATATGCCCTTATGCCTACGCTTGTGCCTTTATTGGCATTGGATATTGGATCAAGTATGGTAACAGTGCCCTGCCTATTCAAGATGCCGAAGCTGCACATCATTTGCTTCCTGGGCCTCACAGACGAAAAAAGACGTCGCCACCGGCAGCAGAGCAGTATCTACGAGTACAACAGCCGTCGCCTCGGGCCCTCCGGCCGACTGCCCGCCCGACGTCGAGACCCTGGGCCGGAGCACCTGGACGCTCCTCCATTCCATCGCGGCATCGTACCCGGAATTGCCCTCGCAGGGACAGAAGTCGGACCTGCTGAGCTTTGTCGGGCTCTTCTCCAAGCTGTACCCGTGCTGGGTATGCGCTGAGGACTTCCAGGGCTACATGGCGAGGCAGAAGCCGCAGGTGAACAGCCGCGACGAGTTTTCGCAGTGGCTGTGCCGGGCTCACAACGACGTCAACAGGAAGCTTGGAAAGCCTGAGTTTGACTGTTCTAAATGGGATGAGCGCTGGAGGAGTGGGTGGAAGGATGGCCGATGCGACTGAATTGCCATGGCCTTTGTCAATGGAATGGAAGAATGTGTATGATACCTATGAAGGAGGAGGGAAATTCCTTTGGAAAAGGGGGAAAGAACAAAAAATTGTACGATTACTAGCGGGCTGATGCATTGACAGCCATAGATGGACGGCGTTTTTGGGGAGCGTTGGGAGTTGGGAATAGGGGCAATAGACAGTTGAGAGATGTCAGGCCGGGCCATGCCATGGTACGAGGTATCATGACTGGTGTGCGCATGGTGGCGAGAGCCTGCGAGCATGCCACGAGAGGAGAAGGAGAAAATCTTTGCTCATTGCTCATACTCGCACCTCAACCTATCGACTTATCAATTCCACTATCAAATTTCGCAATCAGAACTCGTCAACCTGCGACTTCGTATGCATGGACTGGCTTAACTGGTTCCTGGGCCCGGTCGATACCGTGATTGCGGCTGGAGCCCAAGGCAAAAAACGGGGCGACGGGCTGGTAATTGACCGGGCGTGGTGCCGAGCAGTTGTCCGATGGAATCTAGATCGGAGGTCTTGGACGTCCATGGATGGTAATTGTCCGCTGAAACATGGCCTGGCCGACGGAGTATATTTTGGGAATTACAGGGCTCTACAGGGCTCAAAGGCTATCTCTGGCAATCAACAGGCCGGGCTTAGCGTCTGATAGCACTCTTCAAGTCTCTCCGGGTGCATTAGCGCTGGGAGTGGGCCAAGGCGTAAATGGTTCGAGAGTCGGCATTACATCACTATCATGACAGAGGCGCGTCCAAAGTGAGCTCATGCTTGCCGATGGCACGAGCAGCCTGCATTGGCGGGGCTCCTTCCCATCGCCGGTGCCGCATGTGGGTGTAGAACATCAATGATTCGTTTGCGATGGACGGCAAGTGTTGTCGAGCTGGATTAGATTGGGAGCTGCCAATTGCCAATTCATATTAATATATATCTCGTCCTCGTTTAGCCTCTTCTTCTGCAGACATCCATCACATCACATACAATCAATTCATTCCTACCTACGAGCAACACTCTCAATTCGTTCCTAAACTGAAGAGTGCTGGTCACTACTACATAATACAACAACAAATTACATTCATCCCAACAAACAAAAAACAAATACAACTCCTGAGAGATCTCCTCCAACATGGGTGCAAACATCAACATCCGGGTGCAGAACCTCGAGCAGCCCATCGACGTTGCCGAGTATCTCTTCCGGCGACTTCACCAAATTGGCGTCCGCTCCGTCCACGGCCTTCCCGGCGACTACAACCTCATTGCTCTCGACTACCTGCCCTCATGCGGTCTCAAGTGGGTTGGCAGTGTTAACGAGCTTAACGCTGGTGAGTCCCGAAGATGAACACCATCTATATCTCATCAATTGTGACACTCTCTTACTAATTGACTCTTGCCTTGTAGCTTATGCCGCCGATGGATATGCTCGTGTCAAGCAGATGGGTGCCCTCATCACCACCTTTGGTGTTGGAGAGCTCTCCGCTATCAACGGCGTTGCTGGTGCCTTCTCCGAGCACATCCCCGTCGTTCACATTGTCGGTTGTCCCTCCACCGTCTCGCAGCGAAACGGCATGCTTCTTCACCACACGCTCGGAAACGGAGACTTCAACGTCTTCGCCAACATGAGCGCTCAAATCTCCTGTGAAGTTGCCAAGCTCTCCAACCCGGCCGAAATCGCTACTCAGATCGACCACGCTCTCCGAGTTTGCTACATCCGCTCTCGACCTATCTACATCATGCTCCCTACCGATATGGTTCAGGCCAAGGTTGAGGGTGCCAGACTCGACACGCCAATCGATCTTTCAGAGCCCGACAATGAGCCCGAGAGTGAAGACTACGTCGTCGACGTCGTTCTCAAGTACCTCCGAGCTGCAAAGAACCCCGTCATTCTTGTTGATGCTTGTGCCATCCGCCATCGTGTCCTTGAGGAGGTCCACAATCTCATCGAAAAGACCAACCTTCCCGTCTTTGTCACTCCCATGGGTAAGGGTGCTGTCAACGAAGAGCACCCGACTTATGGTGGTGTCTATGCCGGTGCCGGTTCCTCACCCCCTCAAGCCCAGGAGATTGTCGAGTCTTCAGATCTTATCCTCACTATTGGTGCCCTCAAGGTGTGTATATCCGCTTCGACCTGTACTTGCATTGCTCATCTACTAACCTCTTTATCAGAGTGATTTCAACACTGCCGGCTTCTCCTACCGCACCTCTCAACTAAACACGATCGACCTCCACAGTGACCACTGTGTTGTCAAGTATTCGACATATCCAGGTGTTTCGATGAGGGGAGTGCTACAAAAGGTTATTAAGCAGATCAGCGCCTCCGAGCTTAATGTTCAGCCATCGCCAGTTGTCCAGAACGAAATTCCCAAGGCTGTAGATGACTCACCCGTCATCTCTCAAGCCTACCTCTGGCCACGCGTTGGTCAATTCCTTCAGAAGAACGACATTGTCATCACAGAGACTGGCACTGCCAACTTTGGTATCTGGGATACCAAGTTCCCAGCTGGCGTTACCGCGCTCAGCCAGGTCCTCTGGGGAAGTATTGGCTGGTCCGTCGGTGCCTGCCAAGGAGCTGCCCTTGCAGCAGCCGATGACAATAGCGGCCGCAGAACTATTCTCTTTGTAGGCGACGGCTCGTTCCAACTCACTGCCCAGGAACTGAGCACAATGATTCGTCTCAAGCTAAAGCCCATCATGTAAGTCACAATCATAATCTCGTCCCCGCCTACTCTACCTGACAATCACTAACATTAAATTCTTAGCTTTGTCATCTGCAACGATGGCTTTACCATTGAGCGCTTCATCCACGGTATGGAGGCCGAGTACAACGACATCTCTAACTGGGATTTCAAGGCCCTGGTTGACGTCTTTGGCGGATCCAAGACAGCCAAGAAGTTTGCCGTCAAGACCAAGGAGGAATTGGAGAAGCTTCTCACGGATCCCACATTCAACGCGGCAGAATGCCTCCAGTTTGTCGAGTTGTACATGCCCAAAGAAGACGCCCCGCGAGCACTGATCATGACTGCGGAAGCCAGCGCCAAGAACAACGCCAAAAAGGATTAACATGCGCCGACATGAGAGTTAACCGGCACCTCATTAGAATAATAGACCTGACAAAGCAGATCAAGGCAGGCACTGATCGTTAATGAAGCAGGATTGGATGGAAGGTTTTCAAAATGATAAAAAACGATACATGGTTTAACAGGATGTTTATAAATATGAATTTCAAGTTGATATCCCTTTTTAAGCATCAGTTTCAACATCGTGACATGACTTGTGTATAAGACTTATTACATGCGCCAAAGTAATCAAGAGCTCAAGCCACAGCTATAAAATCTGTTTTTTTTTTTTTTTTTATTTTTTTTTCAGTTTGGAATATAATTTTGGCACTTAATTGAATAAATCTAAACTTCGTTTAAGAAAATCTTTACCTGACATGCGGAATTTCAACATCTCATGGTAATTTGCCTTCACGAAAGCTGGGAGTCTGCAAGGATGAGATATCCAATCACGTGCTTTCGTGAAAAATGCTGAGGGTTGTCGTGAATACCCAGCCTTTCAAACAATTGCAACCAAGATAGATGTACCAAGAACCCACTCACCGTATCTAATCGCGAGCCTCAAATAAGCTGTGCCCAGCGCTGCAAGGCTCATCAAACTTTCATAAAAGAGCTTCAGATCATCATTTAACCCATCCATATTCGAAGCAAATCGATCAATTGAGATGGCAGATTCCGCATCAAAAAGAAAACAGGGCCCTGGTGGTTCTGATGGCTCCGCGCTGAAGAAGAGAAAGGTATGAATGATGGTGAATACTTGCTTTGTATTACACATAAAGGAAAAACTCTTGCCTCGTGTTTATGGCTCTGGAGACGCTGACATTGGGATTATCAACATAGGAGGGTGCAGCTGGAAGATGGAAGACGCCGGCTCAAAAGGCAAAGCACGCGTCTTGGGCGGAAATGGGCAAGACGCTTGAGGTGGGCGATGAGGGCATCTGGGTTACCTATGCAAGGGGCATGAAGGGCAAGGCAGTCCGAGAGTTCAAGGCCTTGTGTGACGAGTACGGCGAGAAGCTGTACGGCATCAAGCCGCCGGTTGACGAATCAGAGCCGAAATCAGGAGACGAGGACGAAGACATTGAGGCATCTATCCAGAAGGAGCTCGAGGCCATGAAGGCGCCCAAGCAGCCCCAGCCGAGAGGCGTCTTCTCGCCGGTGTCCGTGGCGATAGAGTGCGTCTTCTTCATGAAGACGATGAGGCCGGTGGACCCTTGTCAGCTGGTGCTTGAGATTTGCAGGGATGCGAGGGGATGTGAGAGTGCGAAGGAGAGGAAGTGCAAGTATATTAATCGGTTGACGCCTGTGGTGGATACGGAGAAGGCGAGTGAGAAGGGGGTGCAGAGGGTGGCGAGGAAGGTTCTGGCGTCGTTTTTTAGCTTGAATGAGGAGGAGAAGGGGAAGGATGAGGACGAGGAAGGGGAAAAGAAGCCAGCGGAAGCGTTGGATGAGGCGGAGGAGGTGAAGGAGGTGGCTCAGGAGGTGGTGACCCGAAATGCTGAGACAGACGCTCCTTTTACGGTAAGTTGTGCCCGGCTGAGGAGAGGTTTTCTTTTCTTTGTTCGAATGAGACTTGGCTAACTATGACCGATGTCCAAACAGTACGCTATACGACCTACAATGAGAAACCACTCCATCTTGGAATCGCAGGCCGTTATCAAGATGGTTGCCGGCATGGTCAAGCCTGAGCACAAGGTCAACCTCAAGAACCCGGAAAAGGTCATTCTCGTCGAGATATTCCAGGTTTGTCCAACGTCCCAAGAAGTAAAATATGTGTGAATAACTTATTGACCATGGTGATAGTTGTTTTGCGGCGTCTCTGTGGTCGATGGCAAGGAATGGGAGGAGCTGAAGCGGTATAACATCAATGTGCTCTATGGCATGGCGGGGGAACAGAAGAGCGGCAAGGCTGCGAAGCCGGCTTCTGAGGAGTGAACAGTTGCATGAGATTTGGAGTGTTTATGATACAGGATAGGTAGATGAGCATTTGCATTCTAGTGGATAAGCCGGGAATCGAGGCGATGCTTGATATGGCTCTTTATATACGATTGCTAGATAAGGGTCATCACTCTCATATTGTACATATAAAGCAGGTTCCCAAGTCTGGGTATTCCTGGTATTTAATATGAAAAACAGAGTGCATCAACAAAGTCCAATGGCACAACTTGCACCACGCCACCCAAGCTATCGCCCACCATCCGCGCCTTCGCTCCCACTGTCCTCATCACGAGGCAGCTGGAACCCCATGAGCCCCATGAGATTTCCCGCAGGGCCAGCCATACCTCCCTGGCTCTTAAAGCTCTCGAGAAGATTCTTGGCCAGGTTGTAGTCAATGTCGACCTCGCCATCCTCATCGTCGGTAGAATCTGCCGCGTGGTTGCTTTCTCCTTGTAGAGCCTGCTTCTGCTTCTGCTTACTCTTACTCTTCTCCTCCTCTTTCTCCACACTCTCTTTTGACTTTATCGCGCGCTCGGTAGTTGGTGGATCAAGCTGGAGGGTACCGTACTCTTTAAGCTCTGCTTCCATGCGAGAGGCGAGCTCTTGTATGTCTCTGTCTTCTTCTGCATCGCTATCGGTGAGGTCCTCGGCCGTTTCAAGCTTGCGAGCCTTCCCTCCTTCTTTAGGGTTTGATGTAGTGATGCCCATCATTTCTTTCATCATGTTGGAGAATGCTTCTTCATCGAAGCTCACCTCCTCGTCTTGATCTTCTTCATCGTCCTCGTCATCATCGTCGACGTCCATTCTATCGAGCTCAGCACCATCCAAGCCCGCAGTGTCATCGTTGAGGAAAGCCTCAAAGCGAGAGACTATCTTTCTCAGGTTCTCCTGTGTCTGAGCCTCGCCAAAACCAGACGCCGCCTTTGAAGATGACACATGAGCTTGCTTCCCTTCCAGCTCGCGCTCAAAATCTTCGTAATTAATGTCAAGCCACGAATCATCGTCGTCCCGACCAGCGTTCTCCCACAGCTTCATCCCTTCATTGGATGGCAAACATAAACTTCCATCCTCTTGTAGATCCTCTAACATGATGGCCATCTCGCGGACGACTCTGCTCTTGCTACTCTCTGCATTGACTGCAAGCATCTCGAATCCACAAGTGAGCTTCATGCCTGTCTCTAAATGTTCGATTTTTTCTGGTCCTCTTTTGAAAGCTGCTCCACGTTTGTATTTTTCCGGAGCAGGGCCTCCCACCTTGGTGGTGGGTCGAATCTTTGGGACTTGAGTTGAGCAAAAAGTGTTTTGCTAAATCGTACACTGATTGTGACGAGATCTTCTGGTGGAAATTGTAAAGACGCCGATGAAGATAGAATGGGCTTCAGCGAGTTGGCATCTCTCAAATAAAAGTGCTCAACGGCAGGGGCAATGGTCTTTGGAAGAGCATGTAAAATGTAGGCTACTGCCCTAGGAATCGTGACAAGAGCATGGTGGATAGAGTTGGAGATTTGATCCGGATACTTTTTTAATCTGTGAAATGCTTCAGAATCGATGGTAGGGAGGTGAACCAGGGCGTCAGGGTTTGATCGTAGAAATGTGACGGCCTGTAGGAGGGACAATTGTTCGGACTCGTCTCTACCCTTGAGGCTGAGAGGTATGAGAAAGATCTTTCCGAGATGTATCCATACACGGTAGCGATCAATCTCCGGGCTCAGCCACCTAGGAAGCACATTGGCCGCTTCGACCAGGAGGAATTCTCCATCAGAGTCTCCCACTCGAAGCCAGAGATCGGGATGGGCTTTGGTCAATTCACAGAGAATGTAGACAATGAGCCATTCATCCTCAATGGCATCTCCATAGTCAGTGGCGCCATGCAGAAATAGCAGTCCTAGAGATAAAGCAGTTAGAGCAAGCGTTAAAGAAACTGCAATTGCACCGCCAAGGGCCGCTGTAACGAGAGGACTTACCATGTTCACTCTTCAGCGAAATCTCAAATCCCTCACGCTGCCAGATGTAGTCTTTTGTGAGTGACTGAACGAGCTCAACCGCTGCTTTCCGAATAGTTTCAAGGCGAGTACGTGCTTTACGAGCCTCGGATTGCTGGTTCTCTACGACAAAGAGCATGTACTCGACGGTGTTTTCAGAGAGCTGCTCTACGGCAGTTTCCGTCTCGCCGACATTGTCGTTGGACATGCTTTATTGTGAGAAGGGGCACCAGCACTGGATTGTAGTCATCCGCATGGCGAAAGAATATGTATTAATAAGATATCAAATGTTGATTGTAGCTGGAAGAGATGTAAGTTTGAGATGGAGTGCTGTTCTTGATTTAGGCCCCACGCTGGCAGGCTCTTATACACCCGCCTATCAAAATTCTTTCAGTGCTTGGTTACTGTATAACATCTGCAGTTTGGCAATTATAGCGATGCACGTTTGAATTTCTCTTCAAGCAAAGCCGCATCCTAATTTGTAATTATACTGTTACAGCGGTAAATGATATACATATATAAAAATACAAATTATGTTCTTGAAGTCAACATTATATACTCGGTGCTCATCCTGGATTCACAGCCGTTGATGTACATGCCTGTACCAGTAGCGCATGATGGGCGCCATTAGTCATGCCCGCTGTTAGCTGCCTAACTGCCTAGCTGATTTTACCCCACGACGCGCTCAACGCGGTCAACGCGCAAGAACAAATTAATGGACTTGGACAAGCCTCATCGCATCGCTTATCGGCCAGAGGAGTTTGCAGGATGCATGCGACAGTGAGATGGGGTCCTGCTAATGCGTTAATGTAATCAATACTCTTCAATCATCGAACGCCGCATCCTTCCAGCCTTCTCTTACACTTCCCGATCTGTGTGACTGGTGCCAACCCGCAAACCACCATCGGCCATGGCGCCTCTAAAGCGATCACGAAGAGCCTCAGGCCAACAGGATGAAATCACAGATGTCACTGAAGCGCGTGCATCAATGGCCAATGGCATGCAGCCGGTATGTGTATCAACATGCCGGGCAATCATCAGCTGGCTAACCGCAGGTGGCAGAGAAAACGAGTCCGGTTATCCGCTGATGACAGAGCAGAGGGTTCGAGCAGTAGAGCAGCGGAGACGAGACGAGACAATGGTTCATCTAGTTCCGAGAGCGAACATGACGACGGAGATGACGATGACGACGCTCCGGCGTCTCCCCCCCAGACCCAATACGAACTCATGAGAGACAATGGCTTCCGACACCTTCAGCATACGGACTGGGACGACCAGCAAGCTACGCAGAAGTTGATGCGCCGCACCACGACACAGACCCTTGACAACAACATGGTCGCCGAGAGTGGCATCATTGAAAGCATCACCTGCTACAACTTCATGTGCCACGAACGACTGCACGTGGAACTTGGTCCCTTGATCAACTTCATCGTGGGAGAAAACGGCAGTGGCAAGAGCGCTGTCTTGACGGCTCTAACACTATGCCTCGGTGGCAAGGCTAGTGATACCAACAGAGGTGGTAGCTTAAAGTCCTTTGTCAAGGAGGGACGCGAGCAAGGAAGTCTTGTTGTCAAGATCAAGAACGCTGGAACCGATGCATACCAACCCGACATCTACGGACCATCCATCACCGTCGAACGCCATTTTTCCAAATCTGGCAGCAGTGGTTTCAAGATCAAGACGGACCAGGGCAAGGTCGTCTCAACCAAAAAGCAGGAAGTTGATGAAATCTCGGAGTGGTATGCCTTGCAGATAGGGAACCCCCTGACAGTCCTCTCCCAAGACAATGCGCGACAGTTCCTCAATGCCGCAACCCCAGCGCAAAAGTACAAGTATTTCGTTTCTGGTGTCCAACTGGAGCAACTGGACAATGACTATAAAATGTCTCAAGACACATTGGACAAGACGCTCATTCTCCGCGAGGATCTCAACGAGAAGATAGGCCATGTCAAAAAGGAAATGGACGATGCCCAACGACTCGCCGAGATAGCCCAGAAGAACCAGGGCCTTCGCGAGAAGGCAAGGCACTATAGAAACCAGCTTGTTTGGTCACAGGTCGTCGAGCGGGAAAGAGAATTAGAACAGCGCAACGCCGACCTGAACAGGCGCGATGAAGAGCTCGTTTCTTGGGAGGCGGACTGCGAAAAGGCGACAGAAGCCCTCGCAAAGGAGGAAGAGAAGCTGGCTCGGGTTCAAGAGGCCCGAGAAGCTCTCGGCAATGAAGAAAACACGTTTGAAGAGACAATGTTGGAGGCAGAGGCTGCGTGGAATGACGCCAAGAGGAAGCAAACAGAACTGCAGCGCGAAGAGCGAGATGCTCACATGCGGTTGAAGACTCTTCGGACAGACATACAATCCTGTGAGAGCAAGATTAAAGAGGAAGAAAAACGTTTAGACGGCGCATCGGGCTCTGCACGCGCAAAAAAGACCAGGAGCTCTCTGAGGCACAAGCGCAGGAGAAGAGAATAAATGAAGAAATCAGTGAGGCCAGGGCCAGGGCGCCAAAGTACTCCGAAAAAATAAACGCAGCTAAAGAAGCTGCAAAGCGAGCTGATGAATTGCTGCAACAAAAGAAAAAGGAGGTAGTAATGGCGCAAAGGGGGGTCAGAGATCTCGAGCAGAGCAGCGGCTCAGCCCTTGATGGATATGATGCAGACCTCATAAGACTGGCCAAGGCCATTGAAAGGGAAACTGGTTTCGAAAGCAAGCCGCTGGGCCCCCTTGGCACGCATGTTACCCTTCGAAAGCCTGAGTGGTCTGGCATCCTCGAGAAGACTTTTGGTGAGAATCTGAATGCATTTGTCGTGCAGAGCAAGAGAGACCAAACAAAGCTGTCAAATCTGATTCAACGCATGGGTCTAAGGAAACAGCCACCAATCTATATCGCGTATGGAGGCACAATTGATACCAGCGCCCAAGAGCCAGATGCCGAATTCGACACCATTCTTAGAGTGTTGGCATTCGACAACGAACTCGTTCGGTCACAGCTTGTTATCAATAGTCAGATTGAAAAGGTCATCCTAGTCAAGGACCGTCTTGAAGCGGAGCGAGTAATGATCGATAACAACGGTCCTCCCCGAAACGTGGTGGCGTGCATCTGCTTCCACGACGGCAAAGGGAAACGTGGCCATGGACTGAGAATCACAAACCGTTTCGGAACCATAGGCACAAGTCCTGTTACACCGACCAACTTGGCTCCTCGAATGCAATCAGATTCTGCTCAGCGGCTTCTTGTGCAAAAGGAGAACCTCAGGCAACTAGGTTTGGAGGTGAAAGATCTGATAATCGAGGAGCGGCAAGCGCGTCAGCGATTGGAGGGCTGCGAGGCTGACCTCAAAGCGCATCAAAACAAACTCAAGGATTTGGAAAGGGATATTCGCCGAATCCAGGCGGATATTCAGCGGATATCACTGGATCTGGATGCGTTCGAGGGCGTTGATGGACGTCTCGTGGCGCTGCGGGAGGAGCGAGAAGCGAAACAAACCGAAGAGGAGCAGCTTGGTCTGCAGTACGGCAACCTGAAACTGGAAAAGCGAGAGCTGAGCAAGAAGGCGGAAGAGGCCAAGGCACGTCTCGATGCTGAAAAGGACGTTCGCAAGGATCACCAAAGCCGCGTGGCCAAAGCAGAAGACAAGGTCAAGAAACACGAGTCGTTTAGGAAGATTGCAGTCGCTCAAAAGAATGCCGCCTTTGAGAGGCGGGATATCGAGATAAACGAGAGGCGGCGGGCAGAGGCCAGGCGCGACCAGAAGATTGCTGAGGTGGCCGACTTCATTCAACAAGCCGAGCAAGTATCTCCAGATCGCGTCCATATCCCGGAAGACGAAACATATGCAAGTCTCGAGATCAAATACGCAAAAGTCTGCGAGCAGCTAGCACAACGAGAGGCTCGACAAGGAGCCACAGACCAACAGATTTACGACCGAGCTGTCGAGGCCAGAACACGATACGAGGATGTGATGAAAAAGACGAGAGACGTGGATGACACCATTGTGAGCTTGAAGCAAGCCATCGAACACCGACTTCACCTATGGAGAATGTTTCAGAGACAAATCAGCGCTCGGATACGAATTCAGTTCAGTTATCTATTGAGTGAGCGTGGGTTCAGGGGCAAGATCGACATTGACCACCCGAACAGGAAGGTAAACCTTCAGATTGAGCCCGACAAGACACGAAAGAGCTCGTCTGGCCGCAACACCAAGACGTTATCGGGAGGCGAAAAGTCATTTTCTTCAATATGCATGCTTCTCTCCGTGTGGGAAGCCATTGGATCACCAATACGATGTCTGGATGAATTTGACGTCTTTATGGATAATGTGAACCGTGCAATTAGCACAAACATGCTGGTAAGTTATACTGCAAATTTACGAGCATGGAAAATGTGACTTGAGAGTGAACTGCTAATGAAATGGTATTGCACTACAGGTGGATGCTGCTCGACGATCGGTATCGCGGCAATACATCTTGATCACTCCGAACGCTATTGAGGGCCGAGCCAGGCTGGATAAAGATGTCAAGATTATTCGGTCAGTTTCATTGGCATTCTAGTCTTTCTGATGAACTGCAATTTTTATGGCTAACTCTCTAATCTATATTACAGCTTGACCGATCCCCGCCAAAGGACCCTAATCTAGAGTCAGAGCCTGCCACGTATGGCCGGGTTGTGAGTATATTTCGTGGGCAAGGTGTATTAGAGAGCTTGTGCAATACTTCTGGGACGCTGCTTCATTCGTGGGCGGTAAAAACAATAGGCGAATGTGTATATACATGAAACGGTGGCGAGCAAACTCGTCGGGAGTTGGGGAGCCTTGAGATGCTGATACTATTGTACATGATTCTTATGACTTGATTTAGACAGGGATGAGGATGTGGCTTAATGCGGATTGTGTCTAGAACGTCAGATAGGGACGCCCTTGCTTCTCAAGACATTGACGCCTGCATTGAGGGTGAAGCCGACCCATTGGCCTACGGCTCCCACGGTGCCCCCCACGGACTGGACCTCGCCCAGCCTCCGATGCAAGAACTGTCTTGTCTCGAGAAAGGACGGTGATCTGTCGTTGGTCATGAAGAGCTCACTGGAGCTGTATACCATGGAGAGAGCCGCCCGCTTGGTGTACCAGGAGGGATCGACGGCCTTGTCGCCGGCCAGGAACCAGATGTCGTCAGACAAGGCAGCCAGCTCAGCCAGCGACTTGGGCAGATAGCTGGGCTGCGCCATGATGGCCAGGGCCTGCAACAATAGCGCACACTCGGGTCAGCGAAACGCGCCAATGGGTGTGTGTGTCTCACGAAGCAGACACGAACACGAACAACTCACCTCCTGCCATCTGTGTATGATGTCCCTGTTGCCCACCAGCCGCTCCCACGTCAAGGCAGCCACCTTGTCGCCCACGCTGGTCAACGAGTCATCCTCGAGCAGCTCGCGGCTCCTGTCGGCCAGTCTCTCGCGCTGGGCGACCAAGTGGTAGTGTATCAGGCTGAACTGGCCGTCGGGCAGGATGCCGGAGCTGATATCAGGGTAGCCAGCGTCGCGAGCCCCGAGGCCAATAGCGCGCAGCGAGAAGCCGTGCTCAGGGAC